>WMKJ01000101.1:0-46663 GCA_009733715.1 Herpomyces periplanetae | reverse complement strand
ATGGGGCATAATATTGGAAATACAAGTTACTGAGGCAGAGTGGGCGGAAGGAATGGTAAGGATGTGTAACAAGTGTGTAGGCTCGTCTGGTGCGCAAGCCAGAAGGGTAAAAGTAACAGCTTGGTCATCCCCACCTGTAACAACAGCGATATGAGTAGTAGCTCCATGATGGTTTCCTGGGATAGCGTAGGATTGCAGTGATAATACTGCAGACTGATGCACCAGGATACGCCTAACGGATGACACATGAACATGATTTACACCGGGTAACTCGTGTATAGGCCAGGTAAGATCAAACGTAAAGTGTGCCAGGTAGCCAGTGGAGCTGGTAAACATACAGAGGAGACGTTGACGTGGGGACAATTGCGAAGTGACTAGTGTGAGAGGAATGCATGAACAGCAATAAAGGCAGCATGCAAGATCTTTAAAGTTTAAAAGGGTGCTCCATTCGAAAGCGCACGCTGAAATTGCGTCATGGCATTTCAATGCGAGAAGGTAGATGGATGAATCAGACATAGTTAACATAATGAAAAAGCGTTCAGTAACATCGGATGGAGGTGGTGGGGCGGAAATAACACAGAAGCTTGTAATGCGTTGATCAGCATGAGAAGCTTCAAACGGATACACGGTACACAATTTCACCGTGAGAGAAAGCGGGCCCACAGTTGGATAGTGAAGACGCCAAACGCAGAACTCAGCTGCACCGCCGCTGCTAAAGAGATAATTGCCTGTGCGGGAAAATTGGAGGTGTTGAATGCCGGTAGTATGATGTCGTAAAATAGCACTACAATGCAACTGCGAAGCACTCAAAGGATCCTCAGCTGTAAAAATACGGATGTCAGTATCTTCGGATCCCGTGGCAAAAATGAAACGGTCGGGCAACGAGCAACAAGCACTAGCCTTAATCTCGCGACCGTGTGATCCGTCTTGCAGTATACGACACGATGGCAATTGTGCTGTGGTAAGGTGTAAACGTTTTTTCAGAGTCCATGCAAAACACGAACCACGGGCAGTTTGATTTTTTGATTCAAAAATTGGTAAAAAACTCCATACACGATTGGATCCTCCACATGGTACACTGAACAGTTCTTGACTGCTCAAAACATCAATTAACCTGAAGTGTTTGTGGTCAAAACCGTATACCCAAACGTACGCATTCGGTGTAGAATTGGGCAGGGTGGTAGGTGGAATCACGATTCCTTCAAGCCCAGAAGTGAAGGGTACTTTGAGCTCATGAATTAAGTGGAGGTTATCACAGTGCATGTTGTCGATGGCGTGGATGCGAAAGAAGCCATCCCGACCTGTTGAGTAAAGTAATGTTAAGGCTGAAGATGGAGATGCTACCCATGTCATATCGGTAATTGCAGCATCGGGAGTAAACCTGGTTTGGATGAATGGGTTTATGTTGACGGGATCGTTGGTGTTGGTTGCATTGTGACGAGAACAGTGAAAGCCCAGAATCTTGCCGTGGCGAGTCCCAGTTAGTAGAGTGAAGTTTTCTGGTGAATCTTTGCATATTATGGGCTGCATACACGTTATAACGTCGGAAGATACGTTAAGAATTTTCGTGGATAAAAGCTTGAGAAGTGTATCGGGACGATAAGAGAAAATGAAGAGTTGGACACGCTTTATTACCATTAAATGGCCTATACAGCATACCAAATAGTCGTTATTGGTTGGCCACGGGCATGACCGAGCGAGTGGGTAAATCAAAGATGCTCTGGAATTCAGTGGTATGGTAGAAGCATGATTTGTGCGACCATCGATAAAGTAGATCATGCGAAAAGAATGTTCAACGACTAGAGCGGCATTCAACTCCGGTAATGCCAGTACGGCCGAGGCTGTTAACTTGGTGGGTACTCCGGTTACGCATGCCCAACGTTCGCAGAACGGCAGCTTATCATGAGAAGAACTAGGATATCCAATGACCAAGTGACCAGCGTGGTCATTTAGGAGAAGCTTTGCTTTTCCAAGGAAAGCGTAGGCACGTGGGGAAGGATCATTTTGGCAGATGAGGGTGTGCAGTTCATTGGAGGGGTGAATTAACGCAGAGCAGGAAGTATGAGAATACCTTGTTACAATAATTCGTCCATCGGCTCCACCGGTAACACATGCTACAGTGGAGATTTGTTCGCCAGGGATGGAAAAATTGACGAATGAGTCTAGAGCCCAGATATTTTTGCCGAAATGTGGATTAAATGTACATAAAGATTGCAAGGAAAAGGTGACAAAGCCATTAACGGAATTTTGGCAAAGTTTCCAAATTATTAAGTTTGCATCTTCACCAGCTGATAGGATGAATAAATCTGAGTGTACGGATACCCATTGAACGTGCCAGATGCGGGATGAATGAGCCAATGTTGAAACGACAGGACGAAAGATGACGGGGAGGTTAGCGTGAAGAAAATCTTGTAGACGGGAATCAGGGGGTCGGGAAGTAATACATGGAAAGTGTGGTGTACTCCAAACTCGAATTGATCGATCATCGCTGCACGACACGATAAATCGAGAAGAGGAAAACGAATAACTGGTATTTTTTAACGGAGGAGAAATGTCAAGGCCAAAAATGGAACCTTCATGTCGCGAATAAACAGCGAAGCACTTGACGAAGGGTAGAGGGGCCGTGGAAGGGCATTGAAGATTTGACACATCACAAACATACCAAAGATTGAAAAGACCGGAGATGTGCCCAGAAGCAACGAGGAATTCATGGAAAGATATCCACTTAATGGAAGCTGAGTAGAGTAAAGATTGATCGCTCGGTTTAATAACACGAGAGCGCAAACGAGGTGAGTTGGGAGGGTCAGTAGAAGAAGTGGTAACAAAATCTGGTAGGATATGAAAAGAATTGTGAGCGGTAACTAAGGCAGCTCTAAGACTTGAAGGGTTGGAAGGATGTAGAGGGGAATCATGAAACAAGGAAAGGTCAAAAATCCAATCATGAATAGGGTAAGAAGCGGTAATGGTAATTGATATATCCACTTTGGGCTGTTGAGCATGAATGTTAAGTTTACCAATGTTAACGGAGTAGTGATTTCGCAAAAGGATTAGTGAAAAGGTAGACGAAAACTTGAGTATAGAGATACCATGTATAGCAGATTCATCCTGTGAGAATATGGGTATTTCATATACCAGGGCAAAGGAGGGAGTATCAGTTGAGTAAACTTTCAGGTATGCGCCTTGACCACAAAAGAGGAGACCTTGAGAAAATCGAACGGCCGTAACCGGAAGACAAGACCAGACCGAATGGAGCATTTTTTTGGGGGACTGAGGCGAGGGCAGAGAAAGAAAAATGCAACTTGCGACAGCGCAAGAAGAAAGTGTACGGCAAGGAGTAAGGATTGTCCGAAGGTTAAAGATGGGAAGGTAAGATGGAGAAAAGTGGGCAAGACTTCCAAAAAAGGAAATAAGCGAGCGAATAAGGTCACGAGACCGTGTTGCGGATCATGAAGAGTTTGTAAGCGGGATTTTGGGTGACTTCGATATGGGGATAATTGACGCGAGAGAGAAAATCGGCCAACTTATCCTCGTCGGTGGTAGGACATTGAAACCCAACAAGAACCCGAGCAATATCACCACCTTGATTTCGATATTGAAAAGCAGATATATTCAAATCGGGATGAAGGGTAGCGAGGAAATTTTGGAGGGAACTTTGACGCTCGGGAAATTCAAACATAAATAATCTTTCATTGGGAACGTAAGATTTTCCACCAGCTAGGTAACGAATGTGAGTTTTAACAAGCTCATCTGACGTACAATCCAACACAAAAATATCATCGGCTCTAAGGCGGTCCTGTAACATTTGTAATTCGAGCTGACGATCTTTAACGTTGGATAGATCCAAGCTTACTAAAATTTGAGCGTCTTTAACGTCGGAACATCGATAACTGAACTCTGATACGGAGATATCGGGTCTCATAAGCTGGATAAGGCGTGAAAATGAACCGGGCTTTTCAGGAATGGTGATTACGAGTAAAGCTTCATTTAGTTCACCAAGATCGGCACGTTCAGCGACGAAGCGTAAGCGATCAAAATTCATGTTAGCACCGGACAAGATTGCAATTAGGGATTGACCATCCAAGTGACCCGTTGACGCAGTACTGGCGGCTTTAACAAATTTTTTCAGGCCGGCTACAGCCAGTGCCCCAGAAGGTTCAACAATACTACGAGTTTCCTCAAAAGTGTCCTTTATAGCGGCACATATTTCATCGGTGTTTACAAGAATGATATCATCGACAACCTGATTAGCTAAACGGAAGGTTTCTTCCCCCATAACTTTAACGGCAGTACCATCAGCGAATAGGCCGACATCTTTCAAAGTGACTAAACGGCCAGCCATTCTTGATTGATAAAAAGCGTTGGCATCGTAAGTTTCAACACCGATAATCTTAATATGCGGTGCGACACGTTTAACGTAAGTGCCCACACCGGCAATTAAACCACCACCACCGACACAGCAAAATATAGCGGATAATTTAGAAATATCTGTCTGTCTTAACAATTCCATGCCAATAGTACCTTGTCCAGCGATAACGTAAGGGTCATCAAAGGGGGGAATGTTAATCAAGCCTAATTGACGCTCTAAGCGAGCAGCTTCAGCTTTCGCAGCATCGAAATCTTCTCCGTATAAAATAACTGAACTACCGAGACGAGAAACATTTCGATACTTAATAGCAGGTGTACCCATTGGCATTATAATAGTAGCGGGAAGTTTAAGATGCTTAGCTGAATAAGCGACCCCTTGGGCATGATTTCCTGCCGAACAGGCGATTACACCTTTCCATCGTTTAGCTGGATCAAGGTGAGCCATTTTATTGTATGCCCCGCGAAGTTTAAAGCTGAATACGGGGTTCAAATCTTCACGTTTAAGTAAAACATTGCATGCTAATGTAGAGCTCAATTTTTCGGCTTTGTTAAGTGGAGTTTCCTGTATAACATCGTACACTTTTGACGTGAGAATTAGACGCAAATAATCCGGACAACCATCAGATTGAACAAATGCACCGGGCAAATTAAATTTATTAGTAGCACCTCGATGATCTGCTGAAGAAACCATAGTGAATTCACAAACAAATCGTTCATCAACGAAGAATAATCAGGAGATAATTGGAAAATCCTTCCTAACGTGCGGTCTCGTTTAACAATTCTTCCACAGTGATTAAGTAAGCGGGAAGGACAGGATGGATGGGGAGACATGTTTTTCCGGACCTGATGATGGGAACGATGAGGTCAGTGTAACGGATTATACGTCAGAAGAGGCAGAATCACGAGAATCTGGTGAGAGTCAAAGTACGTCGACGACGAAGAGGCGGTTTCGCTGGACCGAGGCTGGACCAGCTACTAAAACAACAAAGTTAACATGGATTGCAAGTGAACGGGCATTAATACGTGCCTTGAATGAGCAACGTACGCGGAATTTTTCCGTATGCTTGTGGTTAATGAATCGCAGTGTTCAACAAATTTTGCGTTCATCAACCATTACACCAAAGAAACTTCACACCTACTTTCACGTTAACCCCAAACGCAGCCAAAGATGCTTGTTTCACGCTATTAGTGCGCGCGAACGAACTTACTTTACCAAGCGTAAATTAACGGGAAAACGACAAACTGCCCATGCGTCACCCGGGGTTGCAAAGAGTAATAAGTATGATGAATCACTTGAAGATGCTTTAATAGCAATGTTTCAACGAAAATCTCGAGCCCAGTGGGCAAAACGATTGGATTCTGACGGTACAGAATCCGATACATCTGATACGTTAATCGTACGGCCGGAACATTATGATGAAGATGATGTGTTCGCTCAAGCCATGTTTCTATCAACTGCTCGCTCTATCACGACTCGCCTTGATAAATTAATTACGCTTGTTTGTCGAGAATACGTTTCCGCTAAATACGATGCATATTTGGCAAAACTTCGCCGAAAACATCACAAAGTTAATGTACATTTGCCCGATCAAGCAAGCTTAGCCGATGAACCTCAGCCAGTGGATTATGACACGAGTGGCGGAGGTGATTACGACAATTCTCAATTACGGAAACCTGCCATGTTTTCACGAAACTATATCAATATTACTGTGAACAGTGTAATAACACTTGCTCAATTACAAGACTGGCCGGAGCAAGCGGTTAACCAGGCGGAAATACGCATTCAAGCAATGCGAATTGGGTATACGCCACCACCACCATCACAGTCAACCTTAGATCAAGATTGACAAAGCTAACGTTAAACCAAGTAATCGATTATTCCAACACTAAACTTTTATATGATAACGGAAACAAAATGTAATAGGGTGAATCGAGAAAATCATGTTAACTCTGGTGTGAGACAAGGCTATATCAAATATGCGCAAAATTCCCGTAGCATCCGTTATCGTTAATCAAAGATGTTGACAAAGGGAGACAAGAAGGTGGGAAAAAAGTGCTCAAACAATCCAAAGTTCATTAAAAGAACCAATTCCAAAGAATGATCGGAAAGCTCACTAAATGAACGTATGTTTTATACTGACCAATATACGAAAGAATTGGATTAACAAATATATTGCAGCAGTTCACTCCACTTGGGGCATTATGGGTAATTACGCTTAACAGGGCCCATCACAATTTCTGAACTTTGTACGTCAGTTTTGACACCATTTTTCAATGGCTCTCGTTCATGGGAAGTTGACACTAAAGGAGTGGAAGCGGCGACGTTATTTGATTCACTTTGAATATCATGGTCATCAGGAGCACCGTCATCCTTGTTTCGAAGATGAACCTTTTGAGGTGGAAAAGCTTGGGTACGAAGATAGGAATCAGCAGGGTCCGTAGATAGCCGAAAAGGCCGCATCGATTCATTGGAGGGTAAAGAAGCATGACCAGGCTGTTTATGAGATCGACGGGACGAGTCACCTCCAGTGGTAGTACCATATCTGTTGTAAGGCTGCAGTGGAACATTGAAGCGGTCATCTTGTAAACTCTTGTAGTCGTCTTTGACATTTGAACAATCAGAGTAATCGAAAGCAGATGACGGCCCGACCTTCATAATAGATGCGGTTTCTTCATCAGATCTAGGGTTAGGGGGGAGTTGTGTCCTACCCCACGATCTGATGGGATAGGCTCGGCCTTTTCTCCAAGTGTCAGATACGGCAGGGAAGTACTGCCGGTAAGAACCCCATGCGACTAACATACCAATAAGACTGCCGGTGATTACATCGAAGGGGTGATGTCGCGCATCCATTATGCGGGAGCCAGCGATGAGGGCAGCACCTAAGGAAGGTATAAGGACTATTAAAGTTCTCCAAACCTCACCTTTATTGTCGAGAACGTGCAACTTGGCGGCGAGGTAAAGTGAAATGTAGAACAGACCGGCAAATGCGGTACTACTGTGACCGGAGGGAAAGCTACGGAAACCGTCTTGTAGGATACGCTGGTTTGTTTGAGTACAAATAGATATATCGGATAAACCGAAGGGAAAAGGATCTTGACTGCCATATTGCGGCTGGCATCTATCGATTAGATCAGGCCGGGGTTTGCCAATAGCATTTTTAAGAGAACCAGTGATAACGTATGCAGCGCAAATTGATAAACTCAAGCCGAGGAAGCCACAGTTAAATTCCCAAAGTCTTTGGCGTATGGTCCAAGTGCAGTAGCCACCAAATTTCCCATGATTTTGTCGAGGTTCTACATGACTGAAGAGTCCGTCAATTCCAAAGGTAAATAAGGCAATGATGATGATGGGAAAAATGTAGGAGTAAACTACTAGCATTGAAACAGGAACACGTTCGACTAATGCATGAGGATACTGTAACGTGTAATTGCGCAATGAAAAGCGTTGATGGAAAGGATCGACGGATTTGATGGCGAAGAATATAGCGAGGAAGGTGCTGATTAATTTGACCCGCGGAGGGTAAAAGGTTAGAGAAGGAAAAGTGGAAAAGGAATGGCAAGAGAGGAGAGGACTTACATGATAATGACATAGTCGAATATGTACCTATGATTGGGGAAGTGGTTGAGGGGGACGGGTTAGCATAAACGATGTGTAGAAATTCGTGCATATAAGGAAGTAAATAGTGGGTAGGATTAGATGGGGAGGAAAAAGGAAGAGAACGTACGAGAATAATACGCGTTTACAGCTTGGACGGTTTGACTGAGCCATGAAAAAAGACGTAGGGGGAAGAGTCTCGAGAGATAGTAAAAGAATGAAAAGAGGGTAGAGGGAATAAAAAAACAAAAACAAGAGAATATGATGAAATAAACCAGAATAAAATAGAGGGAAAAACAATTAGTGGAAATGAAGTGAAATACAAAGGTGGAGGGGAAAGGAAGTGAGAATGAGCTTGTACAATGTAACCATTAGCCAAAAGGGTATTGGCAAGGTGGTAGGTGGTGTGGGTAGAAGAAAGAGGGCGAGATAAGAAGGTATGCTAGAAAGAAATTAAAACGGAAAGTTTGGTAAAATAATGTGAGGATGATAAATGGAAAAGTAATGATATAATTTGAGAAGGGGAACAAATTGACATGAAATGTATAGGAGTAGAAAGTAGGGATTTGAGATGACAAGATGGTGGGAAGGCAGGGGGTGGAGAAGGAAGGGAGGGAGGAGGGGGAAGTGGGACGAGAAAAGGTTAGTGCGTTTTAAATAAGTTACGGGGATAAAATAAGGGAAGTAGAAGGGAAAAATGTAGAATAAACTGAGGAATATAGTGAGAATGAAAAAGATCGTCGACGAGAACGACCGGGGTGGTAAAAATGTAGACAAGAGAGAAAGGAAGCCGGCCGGAATCGCGTAGAAAAGACCGAGGTAGGGAGGTTGTGTTTCGGAAAAATCATAATGGAGCAAGATTTTCCGAAGGCATAAAGTAGCCAGCACAGCATCAACAAAAGAATATGCAAGAACAAACCCCCACGGAGAAGAACTGAAAACTCCAACAATGGACAAAAGAATCGTCCAAAAAATCCCAAACTCCCGGCTTTTAAGCGCATAAAATCCCTCTCCCCCCCCCCGCTGACTAATCTGAGGCAAAGCCCGGCCGGGAGCGTGGCGTCGGTGTGGCGCAGGAGCCGGGGCGGGTGCCGGAGGGAAGTGTTTGTAGGGGAAGATCCGGGTAAAATGCTTTTGCTCGGGTTTCCAAGCCCAACTTCGCCCTTCCGGTTCCGTCGGTCCTGTAGCCATGCACGTGATGAAGTCTCTAGGGTCGGAGGGCTTGGGGGGTGGCTTGACCTTTTTGGGGGATTTCCATCAGGGTCATACATTCGCTGCAGTACCATTTAGTAGATTCAGTCGGAGCTTCTTTAAGGCCAGCGCATTTCAAGTGAAACCATTCTCTCGTGCAATTATCATTATCGCATGCTACCATTTCTCCATAGCTTACTTGATTGCAATAACAATATCTTGGTTCATCAACATCAATTTCCCCTTCATTCTCTTCTCCATCTCCTATATCAACATTTTCAGTTGCTTCGTCTGCAAATGGATTCTTCTTGGTTATGGTTGAAGTTGTTTCCCATGACGGTAATATTTCCCTATTCTTTACATCTGTTTCATGCCTTGGTTTAATCATTTCTCGATTACCATTTTCTTCATTCCTCAATGAACTCTGGCATGCTATATTCATATTACCTTTATCTTGTTGCTCCATTATCTTTCCTTCGCTGTTATACTTGCGAATACCTGGCACTGTCGCTTTTAAATTTGGAAGCATTTGCTCTTCATCTTTTGTCATTCCAATGTTCGATGCGAATCTCTTTATACCTCGCTTCTGCCCCAATGTACTTCCCCTTCCTCCTGTTGTTCCATCTTCCAATATTAAACTCATCCCCAAAGATTCCTCCTTTCCATTCATCGGTACATCCAATACCGGTACCTGTGCCTGTGCCTGTGCCTGAACTTGTTCCTGCGCTCGGGTTTGTGTCTGCACTTGTGCCAGTGTCGAAATTGTTACTGGTATTGCCCCAATTCCCGATGCTTCCAATATCTCCCTCCCATCTCCTCTCCCTTCCTTTAGCAGATCTAATCGCTCCAATATTTCGCAATGCTCATTCTGTACGCCCATTACTTTATCCATTCCCTTTCCTCCTTCCGATACCCCCGTCATAACTTCTTCATCTATTCCCTGTGATACTGACCCCGTCGACATTACATCGGGTGGCTTAAGCATCACACTTGCATCTTCACTATTCTTTCCGTCTTCTTCACTTTTACTTGCTATTCGTGCCGATCCTGACATCCCCTCCGATCCAGATACTACTAATGGAGCTGCCCCAACCACTGAAGGCGGTGTTGAATCCTTCGTAACCCGCCCCGTCCGCGTAACCACCCCTCCTGTATGCATTCTTCGCTGATCCAATTGTTCATTTGTCACTTTATTCATAACTACCGTGCCAGTCTCACTTTCACGACTATTATCCTTCCTGACCCGCACTTCTTCTGTGCACTTTCTCCCCTCGTCATTACACTGTTGACCTTTCCGCTGACTTATCGATCCGTACATCACAGCTGCCATTCTCGCTCTTGTTTCATCTTCATAATCTGAAATTACCTCTCTAGACTCGCCTAGATGATTAATACGTTCCACCGTACCACCTTCAACTATATTTAATGATCCCTCTACCCGACTATCCATCCCCGTCCCACTATGAAAATTTGAACAGCCTTGTACCGGCTTAGGCTTCCCCTGAACCAAGTTCACATCCCGTCCGGAATTCGTATTGCCCATCAATGTCGGTGAGTATTGGTTTCTTCCCATCGTTATCTCATTCATCATAGTGGATGCAGGCGCAGGCGTTGGCGTTGAACTTGCACCTTTTTTCCGATTAGTATAAAGCGATGACCGAACACGTTTGCGATTCACATCTCCCATTAATAAAGTGGGGCTACTCGCTGTATCCGTACTCTTGTTTCCGCCTGTTGAAACTGCCGTACTGTTTGCCGTCCCTACTGTATGTGCAACCAGACCAGTTCCAATTGCCGATACTTCAGCTGTACCAACATTTGAATTAAGCTCATCATTTGTATGACTTTTCATGCCAATTCCACTGTTGCCACCTCTAACGCTAGCTCCACCTCGACCTCCACCACTATCCCTCTCTGTTTTGCGCCGCTTTACAGCTGGAACAGAAAGTGGTAGAGAACTGTTGTTCATGCACTTAGTCTCCGCAACTGTGTTATCCGTATACCGGCGAGACTTTTTCACTGTCGACTTTTTCGATGTAGTACATTGCTCATCAGCTTCGTAATCGTTACTTGCCGTCCCTGTAACATGATTTCTCTTAGTTGTACCCGTAAATTCGCGACACCAATCACGCCGTGCTTCAACGCTATTGTGTCCACTGCTTCCTACTTCCGGCGTCCGCGAACAATCATCTTCCCAGCGAACTTTATCACATTTATCCCCTTCATTATGCAAAGCCCAGTGTGTAAGACTTCCCAACCTAGCTTCTTCGCTAATTTCATTGGCGATGTAAGGGTATGAACTCATGACACGTTGAATATGCCGTGACATAGTTTTGTTGGCATTGCGAAGTACGGCAATTTTTTCATCAAGAAAGGGTGATAATTCATTAAGGTTAACCGACATTTGGGAAAATAAATCATTCATACGCGCACCAGCAATTTCAATAGTAGTGGTGGCAGATGGCCTGTCACGATGAATTTCACTACGCGGTATGGAAGGCGATTTGTTAGCTGGGTTGTCCAAGCTTAAGTTATCATCGTCTAAAGTTTGCTTTAACTGTGAACTTGAGTGATGGCATGGTGAAGTAGACGAAACTTGGGTGGATTTCTCCGGGAAGAGACTCCTAGAGGAGGATAGATAAGCGTGAAAATTGCTCCGCGAGACAGTTTCGCATTCGAATAACGTGTTCAATGATTCGATGATTTCGTGAAGTTTATTACTCGGTGCGAGTGATTTAGCTTCAACTTCATGAAGTTGAGTAAGAAAACGAGCAACTTCTTTAGGAATTGCAGCCATACAATCGGTAAAGTGAGTAATTGCTGGGAAGCAGCCGGAAGGGTCATTGTCCGAAATATCTGAATCCGTATCGGTAAGTTTATTTTCACGAGCAAGTGAACAGCGCGCACTCGATGACTGAGTAGCGCGACTAGTATAGCGGCGGCGTTCACCAGACTGAGATTTCATGGCGAAACGCTTAACGCCACTTGATCAGTCTGATGAACCTATAACACGCGATCGCAAGCGCAGGAAAAAATTGCATCAAATTATTCGATTGACTGGTCCCTTATTAACGGTTAAGGATGAGATTACGGTTTTGTGTAAATAGACAATCCGGTTGACGGTGATGTTAAGGATACGCTTAACGATGTGACCGATCGATTTTACGGTATCGTTGGGTAAACATGAAAATCTTAAGCATACACGAGAAACTGTACAAATGTGACTGTGCACACGTTAACGATTTATTCTGGACAAACTTCAAGCAAACTTGGTCAAGTAACGATTAAAATATACACATAAAAATTTCCGCGTTGATCAATTGTAATATTGCAGGACGATGTAGTTATAGAATAATGAAACTCTCGTCAAAATTGACTAATTTTAACTGTACGAACCATAAAATGACCGTACAATTTAGCAAGTATAAGCAATTTCATCGAGAGGAGAATATTTTGTTTTGTTAAAAAAAATGGTTTAAACTTGCCGTCAAATTAACCTCAACCCCAAACGGCAAAATACTTCGGCATTTAAATCACCCTCTACGCTTCGGCGTGCTGAATGATTCAAGTCACGTGAAACAAAGCCACACCTGAGGCGCAGTCAGGCCAGCTACATGGTGCTGATAGTGGCAAAGATCATGATTACTATACCACGAGGATGGTTTGAGATGGAGAGAGGAAAAATTGAAGTAAGTGCCCATAGGGTCATTCGGTCATGGTAAATAAATTTGGTAGAGTAAAATTTTAGTGAAAAAAAGTATTTGAAGAGTGAAGTTGAAAGTGAAGTATTAGATGGAGAAAGCGCTTGATAAGTATAAAACGTGTATGATATTTTCTTTATATACGTAAACCTTTGTACAATTCCACAAGAATAGGGGAGACAAGTTTATAGACTGTAGTGAAGCGTGATAAATAAAATTTATGTAGCAGTTCGCAGATACGAATAGAAGTGTGACGGGGTAAGTGGACGCCTGAAGGTTTGGACGTGGGTAGAAGCGACTATGCAGTAATCAGCTTACCAAAAAGAAAAAAAACTTTTGCCCACGTTAACTCTACCACATGTGACGTTAAACGCGCCTAATCATGTTTGTCACGTCAGTGGGAATTTGGCAGCATTTTACACTGATTATTAATGATTTATGGCACATTTACAAACGTGAAATTAATAATCCTGTCCATTGGTAGCGGAACTGGACAAGGTACCCACGTGACACAAAAGAAGTGGAGAGATTCACGTGCCTGTATTAGGGATAGGGCTAGGACTATGGTTAGGACCGCCTACGTCCGTGTCATACATGATCATGTTCGAGTATGAGCCATGATCAATGTTGAATTTGTTTGTAAATTTAAGCAAGTTTTATTGTTATATGGTGGTGGTAGTGATCGCAGTCGCCATTGTCAAATTAATTTTGAATTTCTTTATCTTGTCGTTGTTAATTTACTGTTCTCTTGCAGTTAAATTTAATTGTTCCTTTTCTTGGTAAATTTACTGTGCGTTATCCTCCTTCGTAACATGAATTTGTAACGTTTCTCAATTACAAGTTTATACTTTTACGCATAAGTTATACAACAGAGCTCATCATATTGTAAATCGAAAATAGCACGTTGTGTCATGGAACTTGGCAATATGGAAATTCCAAATCAACACTACTGTGATCCGGAAGAATTGGCCAAAAACCGTAATATCATGATAGAATAATGTGAATAAAAGATGTTTGAATGGCAGCAATTGACAATAATTAAGAGAACAAACTCATCACATCACATCAGATAAGATCATACGCACACATCCACACATGTCGAAGCACGTTAAAATTATCCAGGATTCACTAGACAAGTCGTAGTTTACGGTCTCGAGATTCCGGATTATCCGTATGAAACTCATCCAGAAGAGTAGCATATAATGCATCCCCGAGAAAGAGAGTTAAACCCAAATTCCAGACCAATGTGATAGCATAAAAGAAATTTGCATTTCCTGCACCCGAAAATATCCACAAATGATAGCAAACCGGACCTAAAAAGATTGCGTAAAGTAAGATTCCTGTTGATATAAACGGACATCTCATCACTTTGGAGTCGTCAAGAGTGTCAGTAATTCAATGTTTACGAGAACATTTAAAAAATAACGGATTAGATCAAGAGCCTGTACACACAAAACGTAACAAACTTACATGGAAATACGTGAGAATATAATGATAGACATGCAAAAAACAATGAAGCATCACCAAGACTTGGATAGGGTAAGAATATGGCGAAGATTCCCGTTAGGGCGACAACTGCGAATAGTAGCTGTCGGCGTAGCCGTAGTGTGAAGCCGACCACGTACGATAGTAAATGTAACCAAAATATTGAAAGGAAAAAATGTCGAAATGAGTCAAAGATTTCCGTGAAAAAATACCACCAGAGTCCAACATTGGGAGTGAGATCAGGTACTAGGAAGTGAAATCCATACGTTCCAGCTAAGTATTCCCATGAACCAGATACGGTATAGCTAACAAGCTGCAACATACATGTACACAGCGTGAAAATTACGACTTGTATCACAAAAAATTTGAACGGATGACTAGGGGAATAGGATGAACGGGTTAACTGACGTTTAGGGGACTCTCGTGGAGCAGAGTGCAACGAATCGGGCGATTTAGGCCAGTATGAAAGGTTATCGTAACATAAATAAAATAGGGGAAATGCCAGTAATACGGGGTAGAGTGAGAGGCAAGTTGCGAGGGAGAGTGATACGACAAGTTTAACCCAATTTCCCTTGATAGCATTATAAACTGAAATCAGTATAAAGCAATTGGTAAATGAGCTTGTTGAGCGAGCGAGGCAAGTTAGAATAGTGAAAGGATTGAAGAGGTAGCATGCACCAATAGTCAGTGTACTCCATTGATTGGATGACCGGGTGGATTGAAAATATTTTGAGTGAGTTGATGCTTGGGTTTGTCCAATTCGCATTAAGTAAACGGCGCTAATGAAGTCTGTGGCTACGAAGACCAGATCAGATGGAAAAGGGTTAGTGTAAAAGTCGGGTAGTAAACTGAAAAGTTTAATTAGTAGGGGACTATGGTGGCATATCCCACCAAAGCTTAACGGTGGACCATCAGAATGATGATAAAGGAAAAGGCCTTCTTGTAAACGTTTGAAACTGGTTATAGGTGTAGTTAATTCTACACGTTCACTTAAGTAATGTGGAATGGAAGGTGAGAAGAAGAATAACGTTAGTCTTAACAGAGTAGCCGCTGTTAGTAAGAGTAAAATGGATCTCTGTGAAGTAGGTGTACCAAATTGTCGGACTGCGGTAAATGTTAATGATTTACTCGGTGAATTAACTGTGCGTGTTGTCATTTTGAAGGGTATCTAGTGGAAAATTGATGATGTATGTACGCAGGTACGTATGCATATGTGTGTACACACATACCCTTCGTCATGAAAATAGTATTTAACGAAACATTTGACAGTGTAATAAAAGATCATTAGTTAAGAAATATATGAAAACACAAGTATGGGAAAATCAAAATTTCCACCGTGTAGTCTTCAAAGAATTTTAACTAAATAAGTGAGGATCGCGTGTGAAGGTTAAATTCACATCCTCATCAAATAAAAAGCGTAAATGATTTAATTGAAAGGCAGAATTAATTGATTAAACTCCCGTTAAATTATCATTAAATTATTTGTAAAAGTAGGAATTCCCTTTAGAACAATTCATAGAATCAATTGATCAAACTTATCGAAACAGTTTATTTTTCTTCGTCCACAAAATCGCCAAAATCTCCATCACATGACCTAATGTCCAAAGCAATCACGTGATGTTTCTTAGATGGGCGGGAAAGACTCCAAAAAAACATCGTGAAATAGGGAGGCTTGAAGACAAGGGATTTTGGGGGGTCAACTGGAAATTTTATATGCCAGGATAAAATTGCACAAATTATTCAATGTTAATATCCGGTTCAGGATATATAGAAAAAATACTCCAAGCTAAAGACAAACTTTACGTTAACAGATCATTTATAAATGAGAAATTGTACGGGTTTATAAATTCACTGAAGAAATCAAATTATACATGCCATTAGTTTAAACTCACGTATAACAACCTTTTAGTTTATCAACAAGGTATGCTGGTATACCTCAAGTTAAGCAATGTTAGCTAAGGAGCAAAGCATAATTAAATTAAATGGGTGGACCAATACTTTTAAATGAAGAATGATGATTGCAACGGTAATCGGTATGTTCACGTTATAATTATCAAGTTTTTACAGCCCAAACATTTCGACCTCCTACAACTCCAATCCAGTCACCGCTCTGAGGAGTTGCAGATGTATGAGGTGCCCATGAAATATTTAATATCTCCATATCACAACTCCAAGAGGCAATGGGTTCCTTAATATCGGATTTACGATACATAGTCGAAGCCATACAATCATAAGTATCCATACGTGAGCTGGACGATCCGTTATGCATGGCTAAATCAACAATGCTAGATGAACCATCAATTAAATTCCAACAATGAGCTAAACAATCATCACCACCCGTTGCCAGAATACCTCGTCTTAATGGACACCATTCAACCGAGTTTACCTGGGCATGATGCCCTTGTAATTGTAATAAAGTTTGGCCTGGTTGTCGTACATCGAGTATGCGAACAATATTTGATGCAGCAGTAAGAGTGGCAAGTAAATGGGAATCATAGGGTGAAGCTGCTAAACGTAAAAGTGGAACGATAGATGAAGGTAAGGGACTAGAAGGGTCCGTTATGGTAGAATTTCGTCGAGCATGATGAGCGTCTAAAAAAAAGATTAAAATATTGAAGAAACAATAAGTTAGATTGATAAATGAACAAATTCATAAGGTTCAATTGAATAGTGAAAGAATAACATAAAACTTACCATGTGAAGATGACGTATCTACATTGCTTGATGGTTCGTATATAATGGTCGAATGTTCCAAACTTCTTAAATCGAACATTCTTACACTCCCATCAGCACCACAACTGAGAAAAACATCAACACTCCCAGCACAAAATCGAACATCATAAACTTCTTTGTCATGAGCAATTAACTGAGTTTTTGCAGTTAATGTTGGTATATCCCAGATAGTACAGGTAGTGTCTATACTACTGGTAATGATCAATTGAGGTGAAATATAATTCCAATCAAGACTTGTAAGTGGAGCCGTATGATCAGGAGTTTTTGAGTTGCTAAGTAAAGCTAACGGGATTAATTTGCTAACAGAATTCCCACGTTGTTGATTAATATGGGATGATCTTGTTATGCAATTGCTAAGTGATTGAGAGTTTGATAAATTGGTCGGTAACGACCATAATCGAAGATGATCGCCAGAAGAGGCTAATAAATCACTTGGTTTTGAAGATGAAGGAGGTTCCCATAGTACACGTGTAATAGGATAAGAACAAAGTGTTTCAGCTATAACTGAATAATGAATAGTAGAGTGTATTGAATCATTCAAACTATTCTCAACTTGCTCTGTATCTACAATTTGTATCTGTATGGCCAAATATTAGTAAAAAATAATATAATCGGGTAATTAGAAAAACAAAGAAAATATAGGTCATACATAATTGACGGGATCTTCAAGATAGCTCCCAACGGCCATTTTGCCTGCGCCTAGGGAATGACCAGAAGATGCATGAACCGGCCATTTACACCAGTCAAAGGCATAAACGGGCCACGGAAAGGTATGGGTACAAGGGATTTGATGGGAAGGGGAATAAGCTAGATCAGTTTCACGGATAGAGTCAGCCCGAGGTCGAATTTGATTTAGCGTAAGAGGAGAATGTATATAATTGGAGCTTGAGGATGAATTTCCGTATTGGTTTGACTGAGAAATTTTAGGTGTTGGCATATACTTGATACCGGATGTTGAAGGTGTGGTTGAATTTGGCATCATATCGGATATTGATGGGTACATAGAACTTCTTCGAGTGTCCAAATGAGATGAAGTTGACGGTGAACAAGGGAGGGATTTAGCGTCTGTGGCCATTAGGTTGGTAGGTTGAGGATACCCGGTATATGATGGCCTTTGTGCTGAAAGCATGTGTGGTGAATAGTGTAAATTGTTAGTGTTGGTGTTAATGTAAAGTGAACCAGGGGCAACACTGGGCATTTGGGTGTATGAAGATATGGAAGGCCTGGTGTAACTGGAAACGGAGGTGTGATGTGATGTTATGTTATTGGCAGATAAACTTTCGTAGCCAGCTACGTCGTGACTTATACTGTGACGATGGTTGTAACGTTGATTCATGCTGTTTGAAGTGTTTAGTGAGGGGTACAAGGTATCCGATGTTGGAGGTTGAAAACCGTCGTTTATTGGGTTGAAGCTAGATGAATTTCTAGTATGCCTTTGACCGTCTTGGAGCATGATACCAGTTTGATAGCGAGCAATTGAATGACGGTTATCCAGTGCGTTTGAGAGTTGAATGTGTAAATTTGATACTAGAGATATGTATATGTATGGATACGTATGCGTAGGTGTATAAATGTTTATACATAAAAGTAAAAGTAAATGCATACGATTATCTGAAGAGAAGATTAATTAACCTTAAAGTTTCATATACACTGTAATCGTTGATAGGTTTGACGACGACAGTTAATTACTTCTTGAACATTTTGTAAACTGCGTGAAATTTGCATGGTGTCTTGGCCGAATATATTAAGTTTTCATATATATTTTGCACAATGAAACGGTGAATTTCTCTATGTAAACTTAATCTTAATAAATTAGATAAATATATTCATAGCGTATTCATTTAAAATCTTTAAAAACTTACCATTCAACGGTGTTCCAAGTACGATGCCCCTTTCAAAAATTTCCATAAGAGCGAAACCGTATCATACACGAACGATTAGAGTAGGATAGGTTAAACCATGTGAGATAAAATCAACGTGGGCTTAAACGCATTATAAGAGTAGTAAAATTCACTCGATGAAAGTTTATTTGACGATAAAATATAGTTTACTCGTTCACAGGGGAGAGGGAAGAATGTTTGACGTGAAAAAACGTGAACCCGTTAGCGAAGCAAGGATTTTCCCGTTTTCCGTTCTCTCGGCCCGAACATCCCACCGGCAAGCTCATCTTCAGTCGGACCCGCATCATAAGAATTTCGGGTTTCGGGATTTCACGTGCATAAAATAGATGATGTCATGTGATGATGTATAGGTTGGGGGAGAAATGGTGATAATTAGGGAGAAGACAAAAAGACTCAACCAAAAAGATAATTAATTTTAATAAATTATTAAATAGAAGAATGAATACAGAAAGTTTATTCGTTCCAAATTTATTACGGGAGAAATTTTATGGAAATGCTCTATTACTGATTCCATGGGAGGAAAATCTTCAGAATGGTTCAGCATCAATATCCAGTAAAGTGCAATACTTGGAAAAAGCTACTTTAAATGCACTTAATATGCTTCTTGAACGACATGTTTACCGCGCACAAGAAAATGTTCATGTGGATATTGTGCTGATTCGGTCACCAGATATTCGGAATGCCCAGGATGAAATAATTTCACGTTTATCGTTCACCCAGGATATTCAGTTAATGTACATGTTGCTTTGCAAATTGGCACGAATTAACAATTGGCAAATTAATCCGGATTTACTGGCTACTCAAGAGCAAAGAAACTATCATTCCTCTGAATTTGTCCGTACAGGACTTGACATATGTGTTCTTCGATGTATGACCCAAGCCTCTGAAAATGATGATGAATTAGGCATGGAATTTACGGATTTCATCGGTCCGGATTTACCCAATATATGTGTATTGGCTACGTGTAAAAAATCGTGGGATTGTATTTTGACTGTATCCTCTCACCAAGGTTTAGACATACTTAATACATTTATTCAAGCTAGATACGGCTTGACAATTTTGAGTAGTACGTACCCTATTGATATTGCCACTGTGACTGCTTGTCAAGTTACTTGCTCGGGTCAAGAAATCGATAAATTAGAGCTGGATACGTTACTTTCAAGGATTAACCTGAAAAACAATTTAACGGAGCATGAAGAAAATCGGCATCCACATGTTATACTAGGAGGGACATTTGATCATTTACACATGGGCCATAAATTTCTTCTATCCATTGCTGCCAATCTAATGAGCAAGCGTAAAACAAATGATGATAAGAGCGTAAATAATACGCTGAGTTTATCTATCGGAGTTACTGATAATGCTTACTCGGCGTCCAAAGCTTACGCAAGCTATATACAAGATTGGAGTATAAGATGTGAGAGTGTTAAAAAATTTTTACTCGATATTTTTGATTTCTTCCCCTGTAAAAATCACCTTCAAAATTATCCAGATTATGCAACGCAGGTCTCTGTGAACAGTGAAATTTCCGAACATGGTATAACAGTTAAATTTATCAATGGGGTCAACCCGACAGCACCTGATAAAGCTGCACATTTATCCCGTCAAGTATTACTGGAGTTACGAATAATATCAATATCTGACATGTACGGGCCAACGGTTACAGACCCACATGAACAATTACTCGTTATAACCAAAGAGACAGCAAAGGGTGGAGCGCAAGTGAACGAAATGCGACAAACGAAAGGGTTTAAACCACTTACAATAGAAACTGTAAATGTTATACTCGATGATTATTCCCAGATTTCAAGTGATGAAAATGCCATAACAGACACCAGCTTACTTTCACACTATAAACTTAGTAGTACAAATATACGAAAAGAAATAGCCAACAAATTAGCCAACTATGCTGAGCAAATGCCATGAATAAAACTATGGAAATGTATCAATTTAAGTGTATAGGCCTAAATACTTAAAATTTTCATCAAATGTTACCCAAGTGCACGTGAGATAAGATTTTACACCGCCACATCTGTGACGTAGGGTGGCAATTGACTAGCCACAAGGGAAGCGACAAAAGTAGGGATAAAGAGAGGTCTTATGTAATGGGGTAGGAAAGAGTCACGGGATCGGAGGGGCGGAAGGGAAAATTGTTGGAGAAAGTGAGGGAAAAAGAGAAAATTGGGAGGAAAATGAATTAGTTGGACGATGGTAGTGGAGGGAGTACATGCGTATAAATTGTGGTGAAGGTTTATCGAGGTGTATGTATCTACGTGTATATATATTGGTACTTTGAGTCGAATTTGGAATAAAAGAGTGGAGGAAAGCGAGTCAAAAGGCCAAAGTACATGTCATAGTACACGTTTGAACTGATCAATCAATATGGCTGGTCTGGATACAATAAATTTTGGATCTGGCTCGGAAAGTGATGATGATGTATTCAACCCAGTACAAGCTATTGACTCGGATGATGAAAGCAACGGGCACGAATCGAGGCAGACGATTAACGGAAGATTTGGAAAACCTGGACGTGGTAATATTACAGGAGTAGGCAGCGGTGAACATGAGTCGGATTTGGATGCGGAAGCCGAAGGAGAAGATTTGGAAGATGGTTTAACGCGTGAATTTCGGCGTAAAGATAGCATGGGTGAAAATGGAGACATTGAGGAGGAAGTTGATGAAGAGGATAATAGAGATGACGTAGGCGATGATGATGAAGTTAACGATGAAGTGGATGATGAAGATGATGATGGTGACGGCGAAGAAGAAGATGATGATGATTCACGAGTACAAGCTCCACCGGTTAAGAAGCGCAAACGAGATCCTCGACTTCAGTTTATTGATGCAGAAGCCGAAGTTGATGATGAAGAAGATGAGGATGAGTTTGAAGATGAGGATTATGCAGAAGATGCGCACCCGGATGATTTATTGGACTTGCCCACAGGTGGAGCACTTGATGATAGACAGCATCGTGAACTGGATAGACAGCGAGAATTGTTAGCCAGTATGGATGCGGAAAAACAAGTAGAAGAGCTTAAACGACGATACGGACGCAAAGAACGAATCATGGTTGACGCATCAGCGTTACCGAGACGTTTACTTTTACCTACTGTGGATGATCCGTCGATATGGCTGGTAAAGTGTCGGGAAGGGAAGGAAAAGGCAATAATACAAGCGTTAATGCGAAGATATCAGAATCGACTTATTTCGGGAGAACCGTTACCTTTTGTATCGGTTTTCATGAGAGGGGGTGTAATGTCCGGATATATTTATATAGAAGCTTTAAGACAATCAGATGTACTCGAAGCGGTACGAGATTTATCAGATGCGTATCCACGAACAAAATGTGAATTGATACATATTAATGAAATGCCGGGATTGTTACGAATAGCAAAAACTCGACATATTGAAAATGGAGAATTCGTACGAGTGAAGAAAGGGTTATATGCGGGAGATTTGGCACAAGTTGATGATGTAGATCCAAACAGTGGCATTGTGACGTTACGAATGGTTCCACGATTAACTTATGGAGTTAATGAAGTAACATCGTCGACAGGCATAGCAGAAAATTCTAAGCGAAAACGAGTTACGACGACGATAAATGGGGCACGACCACCCCAAAAGTTGTTTAATGAACATGAAGCGCGTAAACGACATGCAAAATTCCTAACCAAGTTAACGGGATACGGTCAAAAGCAGTATAATTATATGAATGATTTATTCATAGATGGATTCTTGATAAAAGAAATGCGAATTCAGAACTTACAAACTGATAATGTCACACCTAAACTCGAAGAAGCTACAATGTTCGCAGCCGGGGCAAAAGATGGAACGGAAAACCTGGATTTACATGCCATTGCAGCAAGTTTAAAAGCATCCGTTGATAGTGTAATTTATGTTCCGGGAGATATGGTGGAGATATTTGAAGGTGAACAACACGGGCTGTGTGGAAATGTTAGCAAAGTCCAAGGTGACTTTTTAACGGTTAACGTTGTTAGCGATGATTCCACGGTTAACGGGACAATTGTTGAAGTTCGATATAAGGATGTGCGAAAATTGTTCAACGTTGGCGATCATGTTCGGGTTATCGGAGGAAGTAAGTATAACGATGAAGCAGGAATGATTGTTCGAATTGTCGATGATAGGATTTCTCTTGTTACAAATGCGAGTAATCAAGAAATTACGGTATTTCGTAAAGATTTACGACGTACTATCGATACGGGGACTACTAATTTCACATCCAAGTATGATCTTCATGAATTAGTTCAGTTAAATCAGTCAACCGTAGCGTGTATCGTTAAAGTTGACCGAGAATCTATTCGAGTCCTTGATCAAGATGGTTTTATAAAGACATTTTTACCCTCTGAAATCGTCGGTAAAATCGACAATCGAAGACTTGCCGTTGCTACTGATCGAGAGGGTGCTGAAATTCGTATTGGGGATACAGTTAAAGAGTATAGTGGAGAGCAGCGACAAGGTTCAGTTATACATATCCATCGAACCTTTTTGTTCTTGCTTAACGTGCTCCAAAATGAAAATTCCGGAATTCTTGTTACACGCAGCTTTAACGTTACCACTGTTGCCGCAAAAGGAGCTCGTGTTAATTGCGGTCCTGATCTCACCAAAATGAATCCTCAGTTACAAATCTCCATGAACAATTCCCATCCGGGCAATAATAATAATTCTCCATCAAATTCCCAATCATCTTTACCCATCGGTTTGATGAATAAATCTATGGGTCGTGATAGATTAATAGGTAAAACCGTTTCTCTGAGACGAGGTGCACACAAAGGCCTTATTGGTATTGTCGTTGACACTAATGATTCAACTGCTCGTGTCGAACTTCACGCTAAAAATAAAATCGTCTCCGTTCCACGAGAATCTCTTATGCTTCGTGATACTAATTCCTCTAATTCCAATTCTTTTGGTCTGGGATTATCGTCGAATTCCTCCTTTTCCAATTCAGGTAGACGATCTGGTCCCACCAGTGGAATCGGTGCTGGTGCAATGTCTAATTCATCGTATAATACTTCAGACTCTCACTTATATGGTATGAATGGTGGTCCTGGTGCTAGTAGTGGTTTATCGCGAAATACTGATAAATGGATGGGTGGGAGAACCCCTGCTGTTGATAAATGGATGATTAGTCGTACTCCAGCTGCCGATAAATGGGTTGGAAGTAGAACTCCTGCGGCCGATAAATGGATGGGTAGCCGTACTCCTGCTGCTGAAAAATGGATGGGCGGAAGAACTCCTGCAATGCCATCCGGTGCCGTAACTCCTGCTTGGGGTGGTATAGGTTTCACGGGTAATATGGGTAGATCAACTGCTCAGGATCCACATCAATCCTGGCAATCAAATGAAGATGAAGAACCTGAGTATGAACCGTAGATCCGTCGTCAAAGTTATGAAATTAAACACCTTAATCAATTATATTATCCTCTCTTTTGGCAGCCTAAAATCGGATCAACTCTCTAACAGCAATTATTCTCGTGTTCTTTCACGTTCAATTCGCTTTGCTGTTAACTTTGATGCTTTAATTTGCGTCCGTTTTTCCGCCCGTTTAATAGAGTCGTACAATTTGCGCTTTTTGCCGCTTAGCATGCCTCGCCGAGCTTCCAACTCCTCTTCGTAAGCTTGCCGTTGTCGTTTAGCTCTATCAATCAATTTCTTCTTTTCCTTGATTTCCTTCAGCTCCATACTGTCGGTTGGATGTGTTTGTTTTTGTGAACATGTGTCCGCATTACCCACAACTTCAGCCGCTAATTCTCGTGCATGCGATTCGGAATCTGATTCTGTTTCAACCTCAACGTCTACATCCGCTGCTTCGGCTACCCCACTATCGTCACTCGCAACACTATCTTGATCTGCTCGATTTTCCTCCAATAAGTTAAGTAATAGACCCGGTTCCGCCGGTTTACTTGGGTCGTATTCTCCTTGTTTAGCCTTAACCCACGGACTTAAATGTGGTGGGAGTATAGCTCCTGGAGCATATAAATCTGTTCGAACTAATTGTCCAGCATTCACACAATCCCATACCCATTGCGGTTGAATATAAATTCGTCCCGCTTGACGCAATTCCCCCGATACTGTTATAGGACATACATCCTTTTGGTTTGATGACGCAACATTAATTGGTCTATCAACTATTTGATGAGTCCAACCTGACCAATCTTCGTCGTGTCGAAATGCACCGTCTCCTAAAGATACTTCCCACCCGATTCGCTTGCAACCAAATGCTCGTAATAAAAACTCCAGCGCTGAACGTGGTGATTCACGTGATAAATACACGGAAAATGGTTCAAACATGTTAACATTTTCTTTGTTTTCATCAATTTGGCCAACATCAACAGGACATTCTTCCTCATTTTGTTCAATGTGTACAATAGTGTCGGTGTGAACATCAGGGATCGTTGAAAATTCGTTACCCTCATCTTCCTCGTTTACCGATTGAGTTACAAGGTCAACCACAGCCTGAACCTTTCTGTTAACAGGTCTGTCTTTGGTCGTATTTCCTAGTGACAAGGTATCTGCCTCACTTAGCAACGTAAGAGTGTATGCAGATAACTCCCCGCCTTGTTCCGCGCTTTGGTGATTAAATTTGGGCGGATAAACTAATCCAATTGTAGTGTAGAGGCGAAAATTAATGAAGCCGAGTAAATTAGTGTAAAAATCCACAAAGGTAGACATAATTCGAAAGTCAACATCATCAGTTATACGTTGGACAAAGCGATACGGTACTAGCCAAAGTACGTTTTGGCCGTGAACGTTTGCTTGATAGTAAATACCCTTGATCGATAGAAACGATTTACGCAGTGAACGTGAGATAATCAAATAATGCTCAAATTCATGACACAATCTTTGGCACAAGAATATCGTCTTTTCATTAACTTGTAAGGAAGTAGGTAAGTTGGCAAATAAATAAATCATGCATAGTGCATCATCTAGATCCCGAAGAGCATCCTGAAAGGTGGGATAACGCTCTCGAATAATATGATCAATTCGCATGCGCGGTGTGTGTATCTTTTCCAGCTTAACCGCATGTTGAAAATCTCGTTTGCCAATCGCTTTACGAATTTTTTTAGCGAGAGCCTTATGTTCACGAAATTTTCGGAGTAACGGCTCGTGTAGTAAATATTGGATATCTTGCCGAAAGTAGAAAGTTGTCGAAGGTGTAGCGCTACTTGACACCTTTTTGCGCCTCCGAGGCTCGCGTGGATACACTCCTTTGTATATACATAGTCGCCGAAAATCCGCTAAGCTTATTTGTAACTTTCGTACAGCCTGAGTACGTGTTATAAAATTTCGTGCTTGTCCACGTTCACCTTTCTTGCGAATTTTGGTCATAATTAGCACTGATCGTACACTGTAAAATAGTTGGGATATGTAATAATTAATTTGAAAGTGTCCCAGATATCCTAATATCTCAAAGATATCATTAAATTTTGTACAGCAAATTCATCAACTATCCAATGCAAGCAATCCGTTTGGAAGAAAAAGTTAAACCAGCGTAAAATCAGAATGTGCGTGAGTGTGGGAATTTAACTGAAATCTTCCCGAGAACCAACCTTAGTCCCCCTTCAACCTTACTAAGCTACCGCTTATCTCAGCTGGGACCCTACGGGATCAAGGATATTCCGGTGGTAGATTTTCGCCTTCAACATGCGGAAATTTTGGGAAGAAATAAAAATTTTGGAATTATCGGATAAAGATACTTAATGGATATTCTGATATATTCAAATTATGTGTGTTAGCTTTGGAATTTTTATTTAGGCGATTTTTTAATTGTTGGTGGTGTAATATACATATGCACATGCGTACGCATGTGCGCACACATACGGTGAAGTATGGGAAAATTTAAGAAAGAATCTGAGAGGCGAGCACGAGCGGGTGGAGTTAAATCAGATTCAACGGTCAAGGGAGAGAATTTTTATCGTGATGTTAAAAAATTAAAGACACTTCGTATGTTTAAGGATGGTAAAGCGACGCGCAACAGAGATGGAAAAATTGTTAAAGCCGCTTCCTACCAGTCCAAGGAGATTCCTATAGCAAGGATAGAACCCCACAGGAAATGGTTTACAAATTCAAGGGTTATAACGCAAGAAGCGTTAAATACATTTCGCGCAGCAATTGCATCGCAAACGTCTGATCCATACTCTTATCTTCTCAAGCGTGGAAAGTTACCTATGACGCTGGTACGTGATGAGCAACGAGATGCTAATGGTGTTAAAAAGTATGCGGCAAAGGTTGCTTTGGATAGTATGCCGTTTAGCGAAACTTTTGGTCCCAAAGCACGTAAACGACAAGTTAAGCTCGAAGTGGACAGCTTACAAGCGTTTTCTGAACGAGCTACACAATTGAATCAAGAGTATGAAAATACAATAAATAACGAACATAACGATGCGATATTTGGGCCATCAGAATCAGATGTTAATATAGGCATGCCTGACGGTTCAACCGATCAAGCCCGCGAGCCTATATTTTCCAAGGGTCAAAGTCGGAGGCTCTGGAACGAATTATACAAGGTGATCGATTCATCGGATGTGCTAATTCATGGTTAGTCTTTGTTGAATGTTCAATTTATCGTGGGGTAAAGCATCGCTTGGCTAATTAGCAAACTGACGGTTCATCCAACCTAACGCACACGAGCAAATAATAGTTCTTGATGCACGAGATCCATTGGGAACACGGTGCCTGAGTGTTGAAAAGTATATAAAGAAAGAAGCGGCGCATAAACATATACTGTTTGCCTTGAATAAGTGCGATTTAATTCCTTCGAGTATCGCGGTAAGTTAACACAGTAATGATGAGATTTGTGGATTTTTGGGGCGAGAAGGAAGAGGTGAATTTATCTGCATGTGAATCCCCACGATCAAGTCAGGAATTCGATGGGTTAAAATGGACATGCGAAATGCCTATACGCAGCCATTTATTTTATGGTCGAAGCTCCGTTACGATGTGGGGAGATTATTTGATCAAAATTTTCCTTGATGTGCTCGGAACAAATTTTCTTCTGGCACACTGTCTTGATGATTCGTGTGTTTTACACGGTTATCATCAAGTTACGGATACTTGATTTATGCATCTTTGAGTTGAAGGCGAGGCATGTGCTGTTGTGAACACACTCATACAGCCATTTGAATCCTTGAGTTCGTAGTAAAGATGCGAACATTAGTTTAGTTTGCCTGTTAATGAATTACCCACATACACATGTTGCGTTGCGCTGTATGTCCTCGCTAGCTTACGCTAACTTGCCTAGTCACGATGGGTTAAACATTTATCGAAGGAGTATCCCACACTAGCCTTTAAATCTTCCGTTACGAATCCTTTTGGAAAGGGTGCATTAATCAATGTTTTGCGACAATTTTCTTCCCTGCACACTAATCGGCGTCAGATATCCGTTGGATTTATTGGTTATCCTAACACGGGAAAATCCTCCATGATCAATGCACTCCGTGGTAAAAAAGTGTGTAACGTTGCTCCCATGTGAGTTAGCAAAAGGATATTTCAGCTTTGTTAAACTTTCCTTCTTCCCTACCTCCGATATTTACGTCAAAAATTGCCACCGGGCAGATGGTGGTTAATACAGACGCTTGCGTACTGGGTAGTTTTTTTAATCATCCGCATACTGACCAATTTCCTGGTAGACCTGGTGAAACAAAAGATTGGCAGTACATCAGCTTAATGAAGCGTATTTACCTGATTGATTGCCCGGGAATTGTACCACCCCGTACCGATTTATCCGATACCGATATACTTCTACACGGTGTAGTACGCGTTGAGCGAGTCGAGACTCCGTCCCAATATATTGACGCTGTCATACAAAAATGTCGTCCCCGTCATGTTAGTTCCACGTACGAAGTAACAGGGTATCAAGATTCCACGGAATTTCTGGAGATGTTATCGCGTAAACGTGGCCGGTTGCTCAAAGGTGGTGAAGCCGACATCGATGGTACTGCGCGCGTAGTATTAAATGATTTTATACGTGGTAAATTACCTTGGTTCACTCTTCCCCCGGAACTTTCCCTCGAACCCAATTGGCAAGATACTCAAAATGCCGGCAAATCCATCCATGAAAGTAATCCTTCTCCCTCATCTTCCAATCCCTAAGACGAACCCAGCTCGTCCAACTGAGAAGGCCTCGATGGCTGAACGCTCTGTGCGAGCGCGCTGCTGGAGACTGGTGTTTCTAGGATGAAAACTAGAGAACTTCGGCATGTAGTAGGAATACGAGGGTTGGATTGGCTGGGGTGAAGGGGATATGACAATGGATTTCGTAAATTACAAAATTTGGAAAACTGTATAGGTTAATACGTTTATTGTGTTCGAAGTAACATTTGAAGAGGCAAAATTTAAACATGAAAATTGTGTCAATTAGACAGCAATCCGGAATGATTACTTTTAAGAGAAATTAGTTTATTACAATGTTCAGTACACTCGACCAAACAAGCGTCTGGTGACGTTATTAAGCTTAAAATGAATCCAGTTACGCATAGCATTGGTTTAATATCACCCTTCGTCTGCATTTCTAGTCTTCCATCAGTTCTCCCGATTTATATTGAGAATTTACCCTGAAACAACACGACTCACCATCTTCATACATCGTTACGCAAATGTAGATATACACGCACGTACATACGCACGTACGCACGCTAGTTACCTCACTCGTTCGCTTGTTCGTGCATAGCGTACCCCCCACCATCTTTCACACGTAATACAAGCATGTTGTTGCCCACGTTAACTTTTAATCGAAGACAAATCTAATTAATCGCCTTCTTGTTGTTCATCACTTTCATACTCGAATTCATTGGGAGTTGAAGCATCATCTTCACCATCCACCCCCTCATCCCATGCCGTCAATACACCGACCGCAGCAAAAGCCCCAGATCCTGATAAACTAATATCGTTGGACGAATTATTTTCCCCACTACTTCTTAATTGATTATTCGTTGGCGCTGTAGACCCGCTAGTCAACCCATCTAAATGTTGTTGCTGAACCGACTCGAAAAACTGTTGTAACGCATTCAATCTGAGGTCATTAGCCGATGAAGGTATTCCTGGAAGTCCTGTAGGTATTCCGCCAAACGATGATGTCACTCCACTAGATGAAGCAGTGGGAGCAGCTACTACGGTTCTTCTAGCTTTAACATCGATTAAATTCTTCGGTTCGTCAGGTTTTGTATCCACCAGTACCGTAACTCCCAAGGTAGGCTGTAATATATGTTAGCAAATAAACTTTCACTCCAACACAGTACAATAACCACAAATGAACTCACTCGTTTTACAGGTGCATAGCGTTCACTAGTAAACGTAATGTACTTAATTTGTGCCGGAAGCACCCGTGACATATTATCAATCTCAAATCCAACTTTATCACGTCCAGTTCGTTTGCGTGTGTCTCCCTTCTTAATGCTACCTTTACCCAACGATTTTCTAACATCCACAGTTGAACTTTCATCCGTCGTAACAATGGCTGCATTTGTCGTCATTGTTGACGCAGACAACCCCTCTGATGTGACCGATTTTCCGCCGGTATATTGACTGTTCATATTTACTTTCCCATTCTCACTCTTATCCTTGACGGTTTCCAATGACTTATTAGCTCCCAGCTCATCCTCTTTGAAGTTACTCCCAACTGCGCTTTTAGGTGTAGACGGTCGTGGATCAATGTCCATTGCTTCGGTACTCTCTCTTCTAGCCTGCCTTTCTTTTGCAAGCTTACGCCGTTGGGCTTGCGCTGTTGTACTTAATATGGCTGTCTTCACTTTACCCAGTGACTCCTCAACTTTCACTTCTTGTTCAGGTGGATAATCAAATAAATTAGGTCGCGTTGCGCTGTGGAATGTAATTCGTGGTATCTCCAAATCCTGATCAATCGCTATAATTGCTGTCGGTGTAAATGCCAATGACAGGAAATGAGCCAAAGGGAACCAGTACCAGTACTGTGTAAAAACTGCCATTCCCACTATCGCTGATAAATTCAGGTTCCCGGACGGTGTTTGAAGGCCAATAGTACAATTTCTTCCTCCCGCATCTATAATTCCTAAGGCTAATGCGCAACCAAACTTGGCCATTGCCTCTTCATGCCTTTCACCAATCACTTTCGCCAATGTTTTGCGTATACTGCTGACTTTAGGGTTCATATTTTCATTTTGCTGAACCATTATCATAGCCAATGCGATAAGTGTACCTTGTCTAACAAAGTCCACGGAATCCTTTACCATTGGCTCTAATAAGTCAATGGCTTCATTTAAGCCAGTACCAGCACATGCTATACCTAAGGCCATCGAAGCTCCATATCGAATATGAGGATTATAACTTTCAGAAAGTAATTCAACAATTCGGGGAACACATCCTGGCCGACGGAATAACACAAATCCCAAGCACATAACTGCAGCTCGTCGTACATCATCATTCACATCGCTAATCGCCAAATGTAGTAATCTTCGAACTGCTCGATTGCTACCACTGCCACAGTAAGCCATAGCTATAGTCATTACTCCGCCATAACGTAAACTTGGATCAGGATCTTTTAACAGTAAATTAATCAATTCATCAGCTCTCTCATGCTGAGCGTACATAATCAGAGCAATTCCCATCGCAAGTCCACGAACAATTTTTTCGTGCTGTGTCTCATGAGCATAATGAATCATATCGTTTAAACTTCTAGTATGCCCGGTACCAAGCATCACAAGTCCCATTGCTAAGCCAACGGCTTCTCCATTAATAGCAGAGTCGGTATACAATACATTCCGTAGTTCTTCGAAAATCTCTGTGGATCCCGTTGCCATTCCCGCAACACCTAAACCTAATGCGCCTCCGTGTTGTACAACTTCCTCAGACGCTCGATTAAACTGATTTCGAAGGTAATCAAGAACGTGTGCGCCATGATTGGTATATATTAAGCCTAGGGCGTAAAGCCCACCACCTTGACTATAAACTGAACCACCAGCGGAAGACTCTTTAGGAAGATAAGGTTCCAATAACTTCTGACCCTGACCAATGTTTCCACGATGAATCACACCTAAAGCAGCAGTAGCGGTAAATTTACTCCAATTAACAGCTTTACCAAGCCACTCAAGATTTTGCCGAAAAAATGCATCATGGGTAGTACCCGAGTTCATTAACGCGTTAGCAAACGTTACGGCTGAATGAAATATAGAATTTCTAGCTTCCAGACTGTCACGTATTCGGTTAAGAATAGCCACGTCGTGGCGATTAGATCGATAGAGAAATTCAAGGTTCAAAGCAATAGGCTTCGCTCCCGTTAATATTTGGTGGATGCTTGTAAAAGCCTTCTTTTCATATTCACTATCTGGCCGGGGTTTAATACGCGTTGCGATTACTGTCGTTGAAGAATCTTTCATTGATAAGGCCGAGCTTGATGAGGTTTCGGTATTGGTAGTGGATTCTGATAGGTCACCAGTTTCTGCGTTATTTGCCACAGGCAAATTCTCTTCCTTTTCGGTTGAAATTTCTGGCAGCTCCGCTACGATTTTTGATAGGAAACCTTGAGTACCATTTTCGTAAAGGTCGAAAGAGATTTGAAAAGCGGTAGCTAGAGACCGGGGATCACCCTTTTCTACGAGTTGGCGCAGCATATTTGATGCCATGGAATGTTGGTCGATATGAACTACACATTTGGCAATTGAAAAGTAGTCAAGATTAGGTATCTCGTTTAACAAGTCTAATATCAGTTGAAGAATTTGTGTACGGAATCCGCGTTGCTGAACTACATTCATGCACAAATCTATCACGTATTGTATGAGCTGTTCACTCTTCAAACCGGCACGAATAGCACTATTTTTGCCTTTTTTGTCGTCCTGACTAGCACGACAGATGGCCTCTCGTAAAACGTCTAGTCGACGCGCTTCAATGGCGATACCGACTACTTGATGGTAAGCTTCTACTTGATAGCAGCTTTCAAATAGTTGGTTTATAACGGAATATAAATTTTTTAACACGTTACGTTGAATGACCAGAGGAGGATTTTGAACAGTTCGTTCCGAAAGATTGGAATCTGTGGACTTGGAATCAGTACGAGCTAAAAGAGATTTCGAGGGAACTACGGTCATAGAAAAAGGTGTGGTTGGTAAGAGAGAATTCCCGGTAGCATCGCGAGATGAAGCGGAAAAGGCAGCTGTTAGTTGATTTGATGAATTATCATCAGTAGCAGAGGGCTGGGGGTTGACTTGTAGTGAACGAAGAGAAATGTAAGATTCGATACACTTGGCAATTATAGTATCTTCGAATTCACCGGGCTCATCAAGTCGGAGAAGATTGCCAGCAGATAGAGCGAATACCATACTCTCCTCATACTCCTGAAGTTGATAGTAAACTTTAGCAGCTACCAAAGCGGCAAGCTCACGTTCAGGGAAGTTTGGATCTTCGAAGAAAGCTTCGATCAAGTGAATTGCTGAGTATACTTCGGGCCAAAGTAGATTAATATTTTCGTTAATCCTATGTAAAGCAAAACTTCGTAGCGATGGGTCTTGTTCGGACAAAAGTCCCACGAGACCTGCTGCCATAGTAAGACCGACCATGGTAAGCTAGAGGTGGTGGGTAAAAAAGGAAAAAGATGATATGTTCGCAATAGTTATTTTGACGCGAAAAAATTTAAACGGCACGATGATGAAGTTGAGTAAACGAAAGTGTGAGGAAATATCCTTTTTTGACCGCGTAAAAATCCCAGACTAAAAGGAACGAAAGTCCCAATGGGAATAGTCAGCCTTAACCACCTGATTCACTAGTTCGAGTAGGCTGACTAATAAATACGAGAAGAGATGCGATGCAACAGATGACACGTAAAAACGCTTAAGAAGAATTGTTTAGCCAGCCCGATTAAGGGAGATGGGAAAATCGAAATATTAACATAAACAAATACAAGTATACACCTTGTTAAACGCAATTCGTAATCGAGGTTAATTAACTTCTTTGAGTGAAAAAATTCGAAACGGCAATAATATCTCGTTACAGAGAAAGGTATTTATTCGAAGAGCCTAGATTCTCCGGGTAAATCTGGTCGAGCAAATCTTTAAATACACTCATTAAAATTGGGTTGATTAGATAATCGTCCAAGAAAATGCTAGGTGGGAGGGGCTAGAGGATGATTGAGTTTGTGTGGCGTTAGTTAATGCGGCTGAGTCGGGGGAAGTTACAGATGAGTATGGTTTAAGCGTGTGACTAGGTATGGTGAACTTCTATATAAGGGTGTAGTGGCATAGTGACATGAGGTATGAAATGAGCAAAAGGGTAAACACCTTTGATTTACCCAAACAAATTGGTTGAACATTCACTTTTCTATGCCAACCTACTTAATCCATTACATTCATACTTGCGCATAATCTTAACCTTTTTCTACTACAATTACTAATCTAGTTGTATAGTGAAAGGGTAAATAGTTCACAGTTTTACGTGTGTATGTGTGGATTTGGGTGCGTATGAAGATGAGAATATTCATGTTTTTGTGAGAATTATACACTATAGCTAAGTTTAATGGATGCATATTGACAGAAGTGGCAGTGTTGAGTGGCGTGTAATGTAATGTAGGTTAAGTGTGATGAGATATATTTAAAACAGCAAGCGGGGTTAACCTACGGGGTTCATAATTACTCGACGTCTGTATAGTAAATGTGATTAGACAGATCAATTTTAATGACCATACTACGATGCTACTGCTAATTCTTATGTATATTTAACTGCGCTTACGTGTAATACTAACAGGGTCATTAACATAATTTGTCGGTAAACGGTTTCGATGTGTATAATTACCTATACAATGTTAGATTTATAATATGTTATAACATTATATATGAATTGTACTATACTGTACCTTATTGTAGTGTATCATACTACAATTTATTTTACGATACTAACAATCACATTATTATTAAAATTTATTTTTATTTAAGGCCAAAGAACAAATTTATTTCTAAAAACTTCCTACATCATATGACCTGCAGATTATATTTAACGTTAACTTAAACAGGTTACTATTGTTAGGTAGAGCATTGTCCTAATCTGGTTAGAGTGAGTGCACAGTGTAAATAGCCAATACATTGGTTGGATTACTATTCATTTATATCCAAATCTAATTAAACGTGTTGAGAAAATGTATGCCAAAGACATGTACCTGTGCATGTATATGTATACGTACACATGTATAGCTTGTGCAACGGTAAATTTAAATTTATCTAAAATCAGTCCTCATTTAACCACTGTCCTGAGAAGATTAGAGTCACGAGATTTAACGATATTCATGTGTACTTATCAAAAAAAGTGATACCTTGGGCGGAATAAATATTTCTTAATTTTGGATTTTAATATTTCTATTGATAATTGAGATAAATTTTGCTATATTTAAAGGTAACTTTCAACTTAGTCTGAGGGAATATTGAGAACACAATATGCTTTGTCTGACAACGGTGAGTCCAGGGAAAATATTATAAAGATAGGATAGAGAAAAATACTGATAAACGGAATTCAGAACCACATAAGTGTAAATGATTACAAAGTTGATTAAAATACTTAAATGATCTATGAATAAGTATAAAATATCTTTATCAGTACAATTTTCACGAGGCAATTAAGTGAAGTTCTGATGATTATTCAATTTGTAACGATGTTCGTCAGAATAATCTGTAAAATTGAATTCAGTGGATAAGGTTAGTTGAGAGGAATATATGTTGAAAAGGGACAGTAAATTCATGCTAGAGATCCTCGGGTATGAATACTGGAAAGAGTGCAAATCATTTACAAACATAAGCCAACTATGTATAATTTAATGCGTTGGAAATAACTAATTAGTGGGACTGAGTTGAGATAAGTTTCAAAAAAACATACATTAACTTGATCTGGCTTAGCCCACTATAGTTCTCTCCGCACTGACACAGCCCGACCCGAAGTAAAGCTTTACAACCTGGATCAGACCGGCCCGTAAAAATGCTAACCACCTAAAGAAATTAGCAATTTATTACTCTTTCAATTACCTGTTCAAAAATTGACCCCATGATATAATGGAGTGAAGACACCGAAATCAGTCCTAGGGAACTAAGTACCGAGATCCGATATTATGTGAGTTATCGGGATAGAATTGGGGTCCCGGGTTTCATGTTGAAAAGTTGGTTATTTGTGGGCAAGTAAGATACCGATATTGCGGGAGAGAAAGGATAAATGATTGGTGGGATCTGATCCGAAGACATCTGTGCTTCGCCCGGCATGAGCAAATGATAGATCTCAGCTTATTTGGGTAAGTACACGTGTAATCAATAATATATTTAGAAGTTTATGTTTTAGCATATGTATATGTATATATGTATGTGTGTGTATGTGAATGTGTACGTATACATGTATGTTCATGTGTATGCGTGCATTGATAAAATTTGTATACCCGACTTAGGAAATTTGGTCTTCAAACCTTACATTATAAAGAAACATTGCAAATTTTACTCAGGAGACACATTAACGGGGAGACCCGCGCCAGATTATTCATGTCTTCATGAGATATGTGTGCCTGTGATACTCTAGTTGACACGTCAATTCTTGTCAAACTAGCCGTTTAGGCGCAATATTCGGTGGTTCGGAATTCTTAGTACGCGCTTCTTACAGAAGCTCCAACAAGTTTTTATGAAGTATTCCGGTTGCACGGTTTCTCTCGTGAAAAACGGTTGTTAAACGCGCGAGTTCGAATATGCTAAATTTGATGAAGAGTTGCCACGATCAGGTAATTTTAATATAACTGTGAAATAACCTTAGCGTATAAATTTATTACCTATTCGTGCATTTAATACTGTACAAACTCCCAGCGATGAGGAATTCTTTAATTACACGTATATTCCTACAAACATTCGCCTACTTCCCTTTACTGACGCGTATATTTACTGGAAGTTACATCACATGATTTGGATGGATAATACTTGAATAAGTAATAATTAATAAAAGAGTTCACCGATGGATTTGCCTTCGCACTGAGAAAGTGACCATCCCACCCACAATCTTACTTATCAAGTACACTGAAATTGGTTTCAACTACTATGAAAATTTAATTTGTTAAAGGTTTTCATATAACCAGACCCTTTTATGATTGCAGAGTCTCGGATGCACGATTGGGCGGAGAATTTGTGAAATTTTTATTCCTAAACCCGCGACCATCTCCAATTAAAGGTTGATCGATTGAAAACGGTTAATTCACTCTTTATGGCACTAAAAATCATCGAGCAATCCGGCAAAGTGAGCTGATACACGTGTATAATAGATTTGTGAAGCAACTCATTAACTTTAAACGTGAGTAAGAAAGTTGATGTCCATTAAATGCTGGAAAGACACAAGGTAATAACGGGTACGAAATGAACCATAATTTTGAGGGAGAAATCACAAATAACTGAACCAATTGGATCTACTCAGACAGGATCAACTTATTCTACCAACAAGACTTGCGCATCCACATACTTACGCACGCACGTACGTTCGTTCGTACGTGCGTATCAGGATACCAATTCTATCCAAGTAGACACGGAGAATCAGGCAAGAAGTCATTCAGGCATTTAGGTAAGAAGTTTAGTCAGGAAATTTCCATCAATAATTGGGAACTTAGCTAATAAGCTTCGAAGGTTGTACTACATGGAATACACATCAGAGGATAACTATGGATCTAAGGTCGATTCTTCATTTCGACAATGCGAACCAAACGGGAGTTGGGGATGTTTCGATGACTTCTTCGTCATCAACATTGTCACATCAAAATCTAAACGTTGTAAGGTGTTCAAGTGTGGTGGGAGAACTACAAGATAAAAAAATGTTGCAGGGAAGTTTACCACATATACTATCAAAGAATGGAGAAAAATCAACGAAAAAATCGGTTATTGGAGAAGAAAATTCGCCTCATCTAGTTAAACCGGAATTAGTAACAATTTCATCACCAAAAGGGACTACGGAGTCGAAATCTTTTAAAAGTGAGACCAAAGTATCGATTGCAGCTATTTCCAATAATGATGGCAGTAATAATGAAACTATTGACTATGGTGATACGCACAGCTCGAATAACTCTGTTAACAAATCTAAAGTCATGGGAATACCTGATAAACCTATTTTAGCTGATAGTGCGAATGGTATGGCTAGATCAGCAGGGGGTAAAGGCGATGATGATGAAGAGAAGATGGAACATATGTCACGAAAGCGAAGCTTAAAGCCCGGAAACGCGAATAAACAGGAAGAGAGTACAAGAAAGCGACTTCGACACGATGTTGTACCCGTGTGGGCTATTCGAGCAGATTGGAGTAATCTTGCCGCTGATGTTAACAGATTAATGCGAGAATATACGCAAAGTCAGAAGTTAATGAGCCACACTAATATTCGGGATGAGTCAAACGAATTTAGTGACACTCATGCTCAAAGTAATGACTTAAATTCGGGAATGACATCTGTGCCATCAGCAGGTTCCGAAACGGAAATGGACGGGATAGCACAGGGGCGAACGAATAGTTGTGATGGGTTAATTGATGAATCGTGTACACTGGTTAACAATCAAAGTTCACGGTCTCATGTTGAACCGTGTATAACTAACGCTATACCTTATAACGAAATAAGCCGAGTTGTTGCCGACTTTTTATTTGATACGGTTGTTTTAGGTCCAGATTTTGATCAGGCTTACCGTTTAATGGGAGATGATAAACCCGGATGCTCAATTCAATATGAAATCGAGGCTAAATTCGGACGATTAGTATACAAGGACGATAGTACACTATGTGGAAATGATAAAACTGGTGGCAGAATTCAATTGCCAGTTCAGACGGAAAGTGTTCTAGTATCAGGTTTTCCTGCTAGATTTGAAAGTTCCATGACATTAGATCAACATCGAAGGATTAACGATTTTCTTAATACTGTTATTCGTAGCTCAATGGAAACGGGTCGACAACCAATCAGCTACTGTAGGTCCATGGAAACTGATTCAACATATGCGCTATCACAGGAAGCCTTCAACGATTTACCCGAATTTGCACGTGATGTCCTTAGTGCTCGAAATTACGGTCGAAAAGTTAGAATTACTCGTGATAGTAAAAGTGATGAAGTTAAAAGTAAAATGATCAAAGCTCGGGTTGGTGATCTGGATATTTACTGTCCACGGCAGGCATTTGATATACGCATAAGTGTGAATATTGAAGTATCTCATCAAGGTTCAATGGAATATTTACTTGGCTCAAGTCATGCAAACAATCCACCCAAAAAATATCCTGGAAATATATCATTTAGTTCTGAGGGCAGTGGTTTTGTGGGAAAAGTTCTGCAAAGTAGACGAAAAAATCGTCTGTCATATACTCATCAAGATTTTCGAATTGATTTAACACAAGTTGGTGATCCACGTAACGGTTTGGAAACGTGCAGCAATGAATTAGAGATTGAATTGAATGCAGATTCCGTACGAAGCGAAGGTCGTTTGGCGCAACAAGGATTGGAAAACCAATTTGAAGAACTGGTAACCCGTTTCTTAAATAATATTCGAGTTTTATCACGAGCAGGAACCGTATGACCTTGATTGTTTTCCCATTACCCCCTATATAATGTTCATTTTGTCCTATACGCAAACTTTTATTGTCATAAACGGTGAATGAACCCTGCTCTTACCATTTCCATTTTCCTACATTGCTTCTTTTCCCTTTAACTTCTTTTACCCTTCCCTCTTACACCACCACTGACGTCATCTTACCATCTCTTCCAACCCGGCTTAACCTCTCTGGCCAAACCAACCTTAGCGACTTACGTAATCCAGCTGATTTTTTCCGGCCAGTCTTGTTACATTCTGTGCAAGTGAACTGGACAATTTATCGCCGCTTATTTGTCTTGGGAACGGGGGGGGTAATAGCCTTCCGGTCGTAGGGGAAATAAATGATTCTAACTTTTCCGTTGATCTGCCATTTTCAACCCCTTCTAACTAACAATGGATGTTCAGACTCTTTCCTTACAAATTAAAAAATTCCTTATCCCATTAACAACCATAAATCATTCCTCTGGTGCTTGGCTATTTCCACAAACATTTTCCTTAGCGTCTCATCTCACTCATACTCTCCTCGCCAATCCCAGTCATTTCTCGACTCCGCCCGCCAAATTAGTAATTTACACTCTGTGATTCACGTGACATTTGACTTATTCACTAAGGGAAATAATGTCCGCAACATCGATTATTTGGAAGGGAATTTGATAATTTTGTGCATCAATGAAAATGATCTTTTAATGTTGATTTTACTGGGGTGTGTAGATTTACTTTTTTACGATTTTACTTAGTTTAATTTGTATATTTTACTCAGAATGGTTTATTTGGAATTTCCGGTTTTTGGTTAACGATTCTTATCTAAACTCTTCCCTTTTCATACATTCAACCAAGCGTTTCTTGGATTTTATTTCGTGACATCTAACGCGTGAGATTAAAGACCTCTATATTTTTCAATGAATATTCATGATCGTCTAGAAATTAAAAGTTTAATTGCGCGATAGTTCGTGTTAAAGGGATTATCCGGGAACTTTCTTGCGTCTTCAGTTACCACCTACACTAATATTTTCCAGACACTCATGCCAATGTCTGTCGCGTGAATCGTAAAGCATCCCATTAACCTCACGCGCTAAACCAAAATGTATGCGCGTGATCATTTGGGATTTATTGCGCGATGTCGCCACACGGCCATTTTATCCCTACGCCGCTTAGTTCTATCCGGATCAATGAGATCGATCCCATCACATAATTTGTGTAATAACTTTCGAACGTTTTATTCAACGACAATTGACCGGTCGTTAAGACTATCGTTCCAAAATTCTTTCAAATCTCGCAAAACTCACACACTCTCCACATATTCTGATCGGTTTAGTACCCCTATTAACACCCTCTCCCGAGATTTTTTCCGTTTAAGCTACACCGATTCTTCCCAACCTATACTGACAAATAAGCCTCAAACTTCACTACAAAATGATCGTGTACCTGCCACTCCGCTTACCACTCGAATTGGACAGTGGAATCATGAAATCGGACAATTAATCGATAAATATCTTGCATTGTCAAAAGCACGTCTCAGCTTCTTAATTGTTCTATCCACCACTACTGCGTATTCCCTCTATTCTGTCCCCGTTTACATGAATACTACTGCGGGTACAATACCCTCATTATCTGGTATTACCCTTCTCTTCTTAACCACCGGCACCGCCCTATGCTCCGCTTCTGCAAATGCAATGAATATGGTCTACGAACATCGAACCGATGCGTTAATGCTACGAACTAAAAATCGTCCAATCGTACGCGGTTTTATCTCAGCACGCTCAGCTAGCTTATTTGCTCTTGCATGTGGAATTTCAGGTGTTTCCCTACTTTATTACGGGACCAATGGCTTAGTAGCCGGTCTAGGTCTATTAAATATTATTCTTTACGCTGGTATTTATACACCCATGAAACGTTTTTCAGTTTTTAATACGTGGGTCGGTGCTGTAGTCGGCGCTATACCCCCATTGATGGGATGGACTGCCGCTGCTGGGGAATGCATGCCAGATTCTACTGTATCTAGTCAACATGCTACTCATATTTACGATTGGTACACCCGGTGCTTATCTATGATGAATAGTCTACTCTTTTCTACAGAGGCTATCGGAGGCTGGATCCTGTCAGGAATACTATTCGCTTGGCAATTCCCTCATTTTAATTCTTTATCGTATATGAATCGATACGAATATCAGCGTGCTGGCTTAAGAATGTTAGCTTGGACGAATCCCTTACTTAATGGACGTATTGCATTTTTGTATACGATAATGTTATTCGGCATGTGTGGAGGTCTAGTTTACTGGAACATTATCCGAGAAAGTTTCTTTTTGATCAGTTTACCCGTTAACGTATGGCTAGTCCGTAGCGCCTGGAAGTTCCGTCAAGAAATATCAAATGAAAGTGTTAACCACACAAGATATTTCACTTCCGTTGGCATGGCTGGTGGGCGTTCTAGGCATGGTATGATTGCTGCAAGAAATTTATTCTGGGCAAGTGTGTGGTATTTGCCATTGGTTCTCATAATGGCTATGATGTTCAAAACGGGATTTATCGAAAGTGTTTACGCAAGATTGGCAAAATTTCGGGAGTCCTTTACGCCCGGCCGACAAGAAGACCAAGACAAGGATTTATCATTAATGCGTATAATGATGCCGACAGCAGAAGGCCGTGCTGCGTCTTCTAATTCTAATATGAATGAGTTAAATGCAACTAACGAAATAGAGCCAATCAATAAACGTTATCCTAATCCACAAGCTTGAGTATTTTGAACTGTTTAAATGAACTGGCATTTAACTTTACGCCAGAAAATCATGACTTGGCTGACTACTTTTGAATTGTAAATTGGGTCAGTAGGATTTAATTGCAGTTGGTGATACAACGTGTATGTTTAAGTAAAAGACAAGCTACAACCGGTCAATTTGACGACGAAATATATTCAAGCCTATCGGGCCACCAATACCGGAAAGGCCTTGTCTATAAATCCAAGCCACATCACTGAGGAAGCCCAAAGGAAGTTGAGTAGTATCATTGTCAACTTCAGGGTCAACTTGATCAGGGTCAGCGTCAAGATGCAGCTTTCGATGATCCAGATCCAAATTGATCCTCTTGGATTTAATAAAGCTTCGAGCAACGGATTCTGCAGCTGTGACTATTTCCTGGGGAATTCCAGACATGAGAGCACAATGCATGCCGAAACTTGCCGGAGAGATTCCCTCTTCTAGACGATACAAGAAAGTCAGACGGTTGAGGGACTTGTCAAAGTTAATTTTCATGCGCCGCAAGCTTATCTCAGGATGTCGAGAAAATGATACAGCCAGAGAACGATAATGCGTTGCAAAAATGGCTAGACAACCGATTCGTGTAGACAATTCATGAAGCACGGCCTGCGCTATGGACAGTCCATCGTATGTTGATGTTCCCCTTCCAAGTTCGTCAATGATGATTAAACTCTTTTCCGTCGCTTCTTCCAGAATTTTGCGCGTTTCGTACAATTCAACGAAAAATGTACTTTGACACGAAAAAATTGAGTCGTTTGCACCTAGCCGTGACATAATGCGGTCAATTGGACTTAGACGAGCTGATTTGCACGGCAGGTATGCACCAATCTGCGCTAGGATCACAGCTGTACATGTCATCCTAAGTATGGTCGATTTACCAGCAGCGTTTGCACCCGTTAAAAGGTAGATATTTGCGTGATCTCCGCCAAGCTTAATGTCATTCGGAATGAACGTGGATGACGATGAATAGCATGGATGTCGCAACTCCACGAACTCTAGACATGAACGGTCCGAATCGATAAACTTTGGTCGGCATCGTGGCTCACTTAGGCCTGAAGAAAATCGGGCCAGACTTCCTAGACAGTCTAGTGTGGCGAGAATTTTAATAACGGATGAAATCGTGGAGTAATTTTCGTCAAATTGACGATAAAAGCGCAGAGCTATATCTACAGATATTTGACGATGTAGTTCCTGGGCTTCTTGTAGTGACCGGACCAGTTTTCGAAGTTCCGGAAAATAGTATCTCTTAACTTTACTAGTCGATGAAACTTGCTGCCATGTTGATGGTATGGCAGACTGTTTTACCGTGTTTGGAATTTCTAATTGGTAAATTTCCTTTCCATTATCACGAAATTCTATGGCCCGACTATTCAATTTCTTTTGCCATGCTATCTTAATACGATCGAGTTGCTCAATTATACTCTGAATATGCCTTTCACTCGAGTCGAATTCTTTATCGATACCAGGATATGGTGTAATACTGCCGGAGGAGATTGCCAACGATCGATCAAACATTCCCTTCCATGTACCAAGAATCTTTCCAATATTGGGTATACATGTCACCAACCGATTTATTAACGCCGATGGTTCTTTGACTGGATCTAATAAGGATATAGAGTAGTCGACAGTATCCAAAGCGTCTAATAATTTGACGAATTCACTGATTTTACACGTTTTACAGTGCACACGTGATAATAAGCGTTCAAGATCTGGGTATTGACCCAAAGATTGCAAGAAGTCTTCACGCACATGATTATGATTGGATAAAGCTTCAACGGCATCTAAGCGCTCTTCAATTGCATGAAAATCGTATAAAGGGTGGCATATCCAAAATTTAAATAATCTTTTTCCAAACGGCGTGGCACAGCGATTTAGCACACTATGCAGCGTACCCTGTGTATCCAAGTTGAACGAATTATGGAAAATTTCCAGGTTAGATAACGTTCGCCCATCCAATATGAGTTTTTTACCGCTTTCGCGCAAAGCAGCTTCTGTCTTTGAGCTTGCATTATCGGCAGATGATTCATTATCGTCGTTATAAAACGAGAAGTTTCCATACTTGATCAATTCCCGATCAATTTTCAACTTTTGGAGATAGAAGAGCAACGCACCAAATGCAGAAAATGCAACACGGTATTTTTCACTAGCCATACGTAGTGCCTTTGGCCAACTATCTCGAGGCACTTTAACAGTTTTATTGGCTGGTTCAACTGATGGACATGATGATGCTGAGTTTTCCTTTACTGGAGCAGAGCTTCTTGATAATGTTCCCGAGCTCACTAATGATGAATTTTCATCATCACCATCTTCATTTTCGCTATTGTTGTTTACCTGATTATCATGACAATCTAATTCCTCCTTTAAGCATCCGAAATTCGTACTTTCATTCGGCCTCGCCTTTCCATTTGTCACGTAACTCACTCCATCGGAATCACTAAAATATTCGCCCCTGTCAATTTCCAGCTCCGTGTTATCAGCCGATAAAAATTCCGTATCCGGTTTCAAATAATTCCATGGAACTTTTGATGCATTGGTCAAGTTAAGCCTTAATATACGCATTGCGTTGCCTGAGACGCGATCAGAACCTTTTTCTATTAACAGCTCACTGGGTCTTATTTGCGTTAACAATGTCTCAAGTTTACTCAACGAATTGACGTCATCTTCTATTTGCGTAAGAAAAAATTGTGATGTAGCGCAGTCGACAAAACAGATTCCGAAAATAGTTCGAGATGTGCTGGTAGGAGACGTTGTACCGTCGAATTGGGATTTGCATTTAACTTGTTTTAGTGATAAACAGTACGTTGCCATATCATTTTTTAAGATATTTCCGTCTATTAATGTTCCAATTGTCATAACAGATGTTAATTCCCTGCGGATAATACCCTCTTTCCCACTTCCATTAGTCGTGTTGGCACCTTTTGATGGCTTTTTAAAGGCTTGACGCCCAGCTTTACGTTCATCACGCTCACGCATCTCTTTCGCTAGAGCTGATTCAACTTGGTCAACTTTTGCAATCTTATATCCAGCTGCTATAAACCGACTAATCCACATATCAAGGTTGGCCTCAGGTACGCCAACCATACGCATGTTAACTCGATCGGTAATCTTTAAATCAAAGAGTTGATGTCCAATCGCGGCATCTTGCTCGTACAATTCGTAAAATTTCCCCTTTTTAAAAAAGACTACTGTATCCCATAAATTTTGTTTAATTTCCCAATACTGCTTTTCGAATGGTGAGAATTTATGCCATGCTGTAGGCGGTATGTATAAACTTTGCGGATCGTAATCCGGATCAGTAGGTTGACGTCGTTCTGCATCAGTTATATTTTGGAGCCATGGGTAACGCTGCTCTGAATTAGGACATGTATTGGAATTGGCATGTTTTGATCGATTAAGTTGTCCTCTACTATTAGGGATCTCTTTATCCTTAACAGTAACATTTAAAACGTTCTCTGGATTGTAAGTCCATTTTTTGGTAGAAGAAGTTACTTGTAAGCTAAGTAAATCACTCTTTGATGCGGATACACCAGTAGTCGATCTGGCCAGTGATGAAAGTGGTGATGATGGTGGAATCTGTGCTGAAGTAGATATCAACGATTTTTTGGCCTTTTTCCGAGGTGCTTCGTATGAATCAAAATCATCTGGAATATCGGCAAAATCCTCTTCATCAATGCTGTCCCACGCTTCATGCTTACTTTCCCCTTCACTGACGCTACGGGCGTCTTTATCCTCTTCAGAATCCGAATCAATGCGTCGCAAACGCTTCCTGCTTCTCTGAGTAGCATGGGAACTTGTTGTTTCCGGAACTAGCCCGGAGTTTTCCTGCTTCCTGTCAACAAAACGTTTAGTAGAATCATCCGAGCCATTGAACTCATTATCATGCGCGTCACGATCCGTCAACTGCGATGATCCATTAATTGAACTACTTGTGTCGCAGTGTCTATCATGATCTTTAGAAACAAATCCTAATATAGATAACTGTCCTTTACCAGGTGTTCGTAAACCCAGTTTCTTTTTCGCGCCACCTTGACATGAATTAATATCATCTGGCATTTTTCCTTGTATCGATAGCTACTATTAACGTAACTTTAATCCTTCAATCCCTCCCCAAATTGTATCTTAATACCTAACCAATCGCTTCAAAACCCCAATGACAGTCTTAATTCCAACTCAAACCTCTTGCCAAATCTTGTGCTCATCTTCAATTTCGCGTTGACGCGCGTGTAACCTAAGCCCTACCAACTCTTAGCTCACTTACTAATCATTAAAAGCACATGACGTGTGGTTGATTCGTACGGTAAATTCTCGGGAAATTACGGTGTGATAAACATTCTGTGGGCAGCGAATTGCTTGACCGTATTTCTTTCAACTCGGAACTGGAAAATCATTAATCCTCTGTT
>WMKJ01000110.1:0-39349 GCA_009733715.1 Herpomyces periplanetae | reverse complement strand
AAAGTCCCGGCTGCTGTTACATACTCCTTGGCCAGTTTACAATGTTTGGCAAATCTTGAACCTAGTTTAATATTGCCCGGTGCGTTACAACGTATCTATCCGGCATTGCAGGGTTCGGTGGAAGTACATCGAACTATCTCTTCGATTAAGGCCTTGCAGCGTTTGGCAAGAGTGTTGTGTCGGACTCCGGGATTTAGGTGTCATGTTCCTACGTTGTTGGTGCTGATGCTTCCTGGATTGGATCCAAATGACTTGGAAAAAACGTTGCATTCCCTTGCGTTTATCAAGTTTATCGCTTACTTCGCCCCGCTTCATGATCTGAGTGGAGGTGAAAGTAGTGATAAAGTTAGTGCTAGTATTGCATTGGATTGGATGGCAGTACAAATGGAAAGACTGGAGCATGGAAAATGTGACCTTGAAATAAATTATGAAGAAGAAATGAGCAAAGAAGAGGAAGAAATAATTTTGCGATCAGCATCAGCCGGGCTGGTGGAGTTTCTTATTCCCTTTATGGGAAGAATTTTTACACTGATTGAAAACTTGCCAGACTCAAACCGAGTGCGAACTGGTACAGCGGAAGAAAATATTGTAAACATGCTACCAGCAACCTTTACACCGTTACTCGGAGCACTTTCACCCGAGTTGTACGATGTTGCGCTAAATAAGGTGAGGGATTTTGCCTTGGAGCACGTTGTACATACAGCGCGGGACGCAATGAACTTTATAGTGAGCTCTTTTGTCAAAGTAAATCCGGCAAAAGCTATGAAATGCTTACTACCTAATTTTATACGAGCAGCCAGAGCAGAAATTGAAGAAAATGATGCGGGAACTCGACGAATGGCGTACGGGGAGATCTTACCACGAGACAGAGCGCTTGATTGGTATACTTCCCTCATAAGCATGTGTGTGATTAATGTGGGAAAGTGTATAGTGGATTGGAAAGCAGATATCTTGGGGTTTATTGAATATTTGCAGGATAAATGCAGAGGGGTTATGGCAATACATGTGTGTCACATAGTTCATTTGGTTTTGCTGAACCTAGTGAGTATATACCATATGGATTACAATTTATTCGATGAAGAGGATATAAAACGGAACGCACGAGTGAGCGATTGGGGACGGGAGACGGATGTACAGAGACTTAAAATCAAATGGCATGTACCATGCGAACAAGAGATAACATTGGCCATTGAGATATTCCGCAAACAAACAAGAATATCAATTGACGCACTTCGCCGACTGATTGGCGATGCATCTCCGATTAAGGCTGAGGGAGCAGGCAAAGAATGGTCGGATGAAGTTGTGCGACATTTGTCTCTAGTACGACTTTTATTATCAGGGATATCTGTTCTATTTGATATCAAAGGAGTTAGTGGCGATGAAGTAGATGATGAATGTGAATTAACCAAGGTAGCTCGACTGGATGACGAAATGAGCTTTTATGAATATGAAAGACGAGTGAAGCAGTCGATGCAATGCGCGACGGGTTATCTTCTGGATTGCAAAAGCGATGAATATTTGTTAATTCATGATATTAGAAGGGAAATAGGCCAGGTTTTGCATGAAATTAATGTAGCACTTGTTGAAAAACACGAGGATGATGTGATGTGTTTTAGTGAGCTGTATCATGCATATCGGGCTTGGTTTGCGGATGTGGGAATAGAGCAAACAGCACAAACGCTGGAAAGAGTATCACGACTATACGTTAACGAAGTTGGCCTCATGAAGATAGCGGGTCGCCGAAAGCCGTATCCACGATGTTTACTTGTGGAACGGGCAAAAGTGTATCATGTGCAACGGCTTAAGTTTAATTGTATTATGCGAACAGGGAGTAAGCTGGATGAAATACTCTTACGGGATTTATTAGAATCCAGTGTATCGTTTTACACAGAAGTACGTAGAGTGGCGCAAGCGGCGACTATTTCAGCGGTAAAGTGTGTGATCGGAGCAAAGAAATTTGCGATTCCACTATTATTAAACTCGTTGGAAAGTGGAGTTCAAAGTCAGGACCGAGGACGTATTAAGGGAGCAATTCATTCATTACTTTGTGGAGCGTTAACTAAAACTGTAGGACAAGACTGGCGGTTTGCACCACGGTTGATTCGGGGATTTCTTGACGTTACAAATGATGACGATGTTTCAGTACAAAAACTAGCGTCTGGAGTTGCTTACATTGTTCTTGAACTTGGACGAGGGGTAGATTGGCGGTTAATACCGGACTTAAATTCGGTGAATGGTTTGGTGGAGGATAGACAACGATTTTCGGAAGATATTGAGAAACGCAATAAAATGTTGAACAAGATATGGATGTGGAGGGAAAATGAAAAGCTTCATTTGGCGGATGAATTATTGAAACGTGTTGATGGAAGTGATCACTGGAAGGAACAAAGTCGAGCAGCGGCAATGGCAGCAAATTTAGCCATTCGATTTGATAATATTGCGCCGGAGCGAATGATAAGTTTACTGATGGATGGTGCGGTGGATTCTCATCCAAGTTTAAGAGGAATGTACCAGAATGCACTTCTTGGGGTATTTGGTATGATTGCAAGTCGTTGTTTGTCATTGCACGATTACTGGAAATGGATAATTAACGAAGATTGTATGCCAAATCGTATGGAAATTGAGTGTAGAGCATCATCAGAAAATGGATGGACAGACGAACATTTACGTATGTTTGAAAGTCGATCAGCGGATTATTACGTTGATAACGTTTATCCGGGTTGGCTTGTTTGGGGAAAGACATTTCCTGGATATAAAGTTGAACGAGATGAAATGAAGTATGACGAAATAGAGATGAGAGCTCGCACAGCTGTGGGAAAGAAATTAAAAGAGGAATGGTTTGGCAAATTTTTTTCTTTTATGCGAGAGGAGCCAAGAGATGTATCAAGCGATCGATTCCGGGCGTCTATGGCGTTAACATTGGCGAATTGTTTTGAATTAATGTTTGCGGGGCTTACACCAGTAACATTTTTACGGGTTAAAGAATTGATTAAAGAAACCTTTGGGGATGGCAAGGAGAAACATCGACATCGGGCTACGGCGGAGATTTTAGCAGGTTTAATTAATTATGCTACAGATATAGCGAATAGAAAACAAAGCGCAGATGTATGGGAGTTTGTGATGCCAATTATCCAACAAGTATTTGACGAAGGATTAAACCGGGAAAATTTTGGGTATTGGACGGAATTTGTAGCTAATGTCATGAGTGAAAGAGATCCACGACGGGTATGGAACCTTTTAGAATGGATGGCCAAGTTTAGATTGGATGGCAAGTCTAATGCAGCTTTAAAGGAGAGTTGGAAGTTAAGGTTGGTGCAACAGTGTATTCTGGTGACAGGATGGCATTTTCGACTTGAGGCGGGAGTAATGCAAGATTTGATAGGGCAATTAGGACACCCTTATAAAAGTGTTCGAGAGACGATTGGTTGGACGCTGGCGGCTATTCAGCAAACACGAAATCATGAATCGTATAGATCGGTTCAGGAATTAATTGACAGTCAACGAATAAGATCATCCATTGGTTGTGAGGCGTATGAAATAAGTGAAGAACAACGAAAATGTATTCGGCGAGTACTAGATCAAATGTTGGAATGGAAAAGTCTCGAGGGTCAGGAAGGACGAAACTCATACCATTGTGGAGCTAAGAGCGTTCTGGTATGGTTAAACGGGATAATAGCGGCACCGGATGGGGGGAGTTTACGAGAATTTTTCGGAGAGTTAATGAGGGAACATTTGCTGAGTATGATTGAAGTAAAGGAGGATGCGGAATTACAAAGTTTAGCTTATCAAGTGCTATTGAATTTGTCGAACGTGGCGTATAATTCATGTGAACGAGATGAGTTTATCGAAGCGTTAATACGCGTAGCGTTACACGATAAATCATGGCATAGTCGGTTGAAGGTTTTAGTGAACATTCAGATTCTGTATCTTCGACGATTATTTCAAATGACGGATGATCAAATGGACGCGCTACTAGAATGCGTAGGGTGTATGCTCAACGATCGACAGACAGAAGTAAGAAATGCAGCGTCAAGCGCACTATCACGTATGCTACAGTGTACACGGCGGTGTAAACGTGAAGAGTTAATTCCGCGATTGAAGGCAGAAAGTGTAGAAACCTTTACACGCTACCCTACGGTAAACGGGCAAACGGGCGTATATCGTCATGCAGCGGTCCTGCGATTAGGCGCATTAATTGACGCTTTTGCGACGTCATTTCCGCTTGCACCATGGTTACCCGGCGTATTGGAAGTTTTGATGTTGAATGCTGCGGCAGATGCTTCGCCTGCACGCCTAGCCATGAAGCGGATTATGGCGGAATTTCGTAAAGCGAGACAGGACACGTGGCATCACGATGTCAAAGCTTTTACACCTGGTCAATTGGCTAATTTGGAGGGTGTACTGTGGAAGAGTTATTTTGCTTGATTGGTGCGGTACGGAATAAGGTAAACCGTGGTATAATACGGCTAAAGTAGTAGAGGATACTTTGAATAAACTTTTTAGACACACGCACACATACGCATGGCTTTTATACCAAATTTGTATATTAAGGTACACTCTCCACCCATAAAACTTAACTTTGATAATTTGGGAATGGTTGACTCTAAGGCTAGTGCGTACACACACAGAGACAAGCTTGAATTGTGTGCATAATTGTGAAGAAAGAATGATATGTGGATGATAACTGATGGTATAGCAGAGTGATGGGGTGATGAAGGCGGTGGTGGAGGGCCGAGGGACGAGGGACTAAGGGTAATACTGATGACCATACACACAGGATTGATGGGCCGATAGAAACGACTATAGGACAGTACCGAAGCCAAAGGTTCGTTTAATACTTATTACGTAGTACTCTTGCCAATTTTGGCGAGTGATTTCCTCCTGACCCACTGGAATTCCGTCCCATGTTACATTCATTGTAGTTACGGAGTCAACATTATTTTGATCGAAATTGATGGTTAACGTGGAAAAATGGCCTTCGGGCCACTGAGATAATCTCCAGCGTTGAACTAAGCCTACAGGAGGATCGAGCTGAATGAATTCACCGAGAACGTTGCCGTTGAACAGTTCGAATTTACCGCCAACCTTTGCACCATCGAATCGACTGGGCGCAGAACGCGTAAAAGCCGCCAAACGATCGGGATCGGTAAAAGTCCGGAAGAGCTCAGCAGCGGTGGTGCGGAATTCCACGTGATCAGACAGGGTGGTGACGTTGACGGAAGGGGAACAAGTATTGTTCCATTTGGTGTTGGAGGGGGACTTTGAAGTTGAATCGGTCGGATTTGAACGGGAGACGAAGGATTGGGTGTTGGTCTGAGACACGATGAATTCTGGTTTACTTATCATACCATTAGCGTGCTGAATATCTTTCCCATGTTCAGCGATAAGGCATGGCCCCAGTTGAACCAATTCCTTGCGAATTTGTGGTACGATGGACTGTCTGATTAAATTTCGGATGGGCAGCTTTTTTGAGGAATCATCCGTTATTTCAATGTTAAACTAGTGTTGTGTGTATCGGAAAGCGTTAATGTATGTAAAGCATATAAACGTTAGCGTTGGAATGATCTAAACGGGACCCGTGGGAATACAAGAATGACATAAGGGGTTAAAGTTGGGATAAGGGGAGAAATCATCAACAAAGGGCAAGGAAAAGAGGACGAGGGTTTAGCATACGACGTAATCATCTTCTTCTGTATCGTGAGCTACTTCAGGAATGGTGATTTTGCCGCGAACATCACCGACGTCCTTAATTTTGCCTGATGGATGGGTACGAGTGAGTGAGCGAGCGAAAAAAAAGTATAGACAAAACAGGATAGAGTGCACGTGTGAGTCAGGTGATCTGGAACTAATGGCAAAGCCGGAGCAAGTTTTCACGTACCGGAAAATTCCAAGTCCAAGCAAACATCGAAGATGGTGATCACTTTTCCCTTGCGTTGGCTGACGTCGACATCACCTGTCATTTTCGACAGTTTATCGATGCGAACTTGAGCGCTTTGATCATTAGCTGATAAGCCGACAAGTTTTCTTTCGAGAAACTCTCGAGTCCACGGAGATACATCCTTGTTAACCCAATGCCAGTTATTGGGATTATGAAGTACCATAGCGCGAATGTTAGCGGGACGAGGAAGTGATTAAAACCAATTAGAGATTCCCTTGGGACTATATACGAGGGGGAAATGAAGGACTAGAAAATTAACGACGAAGGTAAGAATTAAGTTAATAGCTGGCAGGTAAATGATTAAGAGGAAAGAAAAAAGTACAATAGTGTTAAGGGGGCGAAATTTCAGTAATGCAAGGGTGAAGAATCCTCATGCAAAAGGCACACAAATGCCAAAAATTGCGTACAAAATTGTACATTTTGCGAGTCGGATTGGTGCACAGCATATAGAATCATCATCAAAGGGAAAATTGTACGAATGGACATAGCAGGAAGTATGTAATGGTAAAGTAAAAGTAAATAAGTGTACGCACATACCTTATACGGTTAGTATGGTATACAGGCAGGTAAGAGAGTATTTGGTTAGAAAGAAAAGCTTAAGAAAAAACAACAAAATTATTTCTAAGAGGATGATAAAATAATTAAAGATTCGTTTAAGGCGCAAGAATTGTGACGGACAAAAAGCGGAAATTTAGTTGAAAAAAATTCAAATAGATCCCTTCCTTACACTTGATATAAATACTTTGGCAACAAAGCACGGCAGCCCGGCGAAAGTTACCATCACGTGCTCCAGAGTCGATACAGAACATTCTGGAATCTGGGAGAAAGCGCTGGGCACATGACTTGCAGCCATTTGGAAAGGCAGGGGAATGAGGGTGAGTAAGCAGGAAGTCACGGGGGGAAGTGTGGTAAGCGAGGTGAGGGTGAGGGAGGTAGCGGGTGAGTGAGTGTATGCGGGAGCGTATGTGTGCGAGTGTGTGCGTGCGTGCGTGTGTGTGTGTGTGTGTGTGTGTGGGTCGTGCCTTGTGTATATCGATTGAGAAAAGGTGATCGAGTTGAACAAGATATAATTTTGTTGGAATATTAAGACTGAGAGTGAGTTTGTGGGGTTATGTTTATTGGGGAAATTTGGGATTGTTAAATTAATAAGAATTGGATCTGCCCTTGAAGTGCTTGATTTTCATGGTGTGTGCGAGAAAATAAATTCACAGTCGATTTAGGAAAATTGGAATTTACGGTGTGCGTATTGGCGTTAAAATAGCTCGTATCGAGTTTATTTATCTGTGCGTAAAAATGAAGTATATTCATTCTCAAGAAACGTTTAGCGTGCCGGACAATGGTGAGTGACGGGTCGGGTGTTTTGATGGGTGAGCGTGGGCATGGAATTAACGCTTACACTATTGTAGTTAAAATAACGATCAAATCACGGCAAATAACCGTTGAAGGACCTAAAGGTAAGGAATAGAGATTCTTTAAATTGGTACATTTATAAGAAGGCTTAATAGCTATTTAACTAACTTAACTGAATGCAGGTGTCTTAACAAAGGATCTGGGACATGTATCCGTATCATTTTCCAAACTGGCAAAAAATACAATTATGATTGAACTACATCACGGGTCTCGTAAAGCGGTAGCTACCCTACGAACAGTTCGAACATTAATTAACAATATGATAATTGGGGTTACTAAAGGGTACAAGTATAAAATGCGATATGTTTACGCGCATTTCCCCATTAACGTAACGATTGAAAAGAACGAAGCCGGACAACAAGTCGTGGAAGTCAGGTAAGTTATAAAAGGCATGAATATACATACAACGTACAAACGAGGTTGCTACGAACCGCACAAACTGAGCGCACTTGGAAATAGGAACTTTATCGGGGAAAAAATAGTCCGGCGAGTGACAATGCGCGAAGGAGTCACGGTGAACACATCCAAGACGCAAAAAGACGAATTGGAATTAACCGGAATCTCTCTGGACAACGTCTCCCAAAGCGCTGCCGACATCCAGCAAATCTGCAAAGTTCGCAACAAAGACATACGAAAGGTGAGTCAGCAACAGTGGCGGTGTCGTGGCGCGGTTGGCTGACAAATCCAGTTCCTGGACGGTCTGTATGTGTCATCACGTGGCACGATGGCGGACGAGTAGGCGTGGCGGTGCAAGGGGATTTGCGGGTTGACTTGAAGGGAATTGACGATGAGTTGATTGATCAGAAGGTTGACTTGTTAATCTTTCCGCGGATGTTGTCTGGGGGAAGGGAACTGATCAGAGTTGTTAATCATTTATTATGAATCTTAAACTTTCATAAGTATTGCCTTTTGTTTCACTGGTTTGGCTTCGATTTCTTCTGCCCTCACTTAAATTTGACGATGAGTTACCTTGGATAAACCCTTTTTTTTTCGTTACACACGTTAACACTTTGGCAAATTCGTTAATTAGTATGTTAAACTCTTGACTTTTTAGCGGTTTGCATGAAAATCTTGCAGACTCATATCGTTGTAAAAATTGCTCTAGAATATCGGCCAATTCAGCACGCTTTTCTATACGATGTACAATGACAGATCGTGTGGACTCAACCGATGAAGATCTCGTTGATGATATGTGAGATGCTTTTTCGCTATTATTTTGTTCATCCACGGACAAATTATCCCATGTCATCGTTTTTAGTATACCCAAATTGTATAATCTAGTTATATAGTCGCGAAAACTTTCTCCGTTGCGCCTACGTAAATGTATCTCTGTAACAACCATCATTGTCCCATCGTCCTCTCCCGATGTATCATGCAACGGTAAATTTTCGTTGATCCGCCTAATAAAAATTTCCTCATCTATCATGTTATCATTAACTTGACACTGCCTAGAAGAACTTCCCCATACATTGACATTCGTTAATCTAGCTGGACTAGCTCGTGGTGAAATTACTACAGATGATTCCGACGATTGAGCTGATAACCATGTCGACAATATTCGGGACTCAAATAAAGCGGGAAATTGCGTTATGACACTGTACATATCAATTAACGATGATGACGATGGTTCATCACCCGTTAAATCATGGGCTGACTTCTCCCCTCGTTCTTTTATACACCATCCATCGTGCTCTATACTTTCACTTGTGAGCCCAAAATTCCTCGTTGTCCTTGCATTGGATTCATCTAAAGAAACACTTGATAATGATGTCGTGGTCATCACCAAAGGTTCAGTACGCTGGATTAAGTTGGATATACTATCGGTGAATTGGGGAAATGATTCAACGGGACGTCGTTGTTGTTGGGAAATTTCATTATTGCAAGTTTTTTCATATAACTGGTGAACCCTTGCTAGACGACCGCCTTGATAAACTTCCCTAGCTTGTGTACACCATGCTGCAAACGAATATTTGCGCAAGACTCGCAAACGTCGTGCATTAACTCTATGGGGTATACTAACAGGTATAAAGCGATCTAATGCACGTTGTCCACTATTTCCCAACGATTCAACACTCCAAAGAGTATCACTACCGCTACCGCCACCGGCACCAGCACTGCTCCCTTGAAAGTTTTCTCGAGTAACTTGAGCGCTTAATTCAACGCGAGGACGTTTTAAATTGGTGAAAAATCCCGTAGATACGCAATGACCACTAAGATCAATCTCTCGTTTATTTAACTTTGTATTTGATAGATGTAAAGGCCACCATGAAATGAGAAATTTTCGCGTAAAAACACTAAGGGCCGGTTGTGTATGAGGTTGTAAAGCTGTTAAACGTGTATGAACGTACCAACGTACAACAACCAAGCTAACGCAGCATACAACAGTTAGGATAACTGGTCCTAGTACAGAGAGGATAACAAGTACAATCGTAGTAACAACGGTACGCGTTGCCACTGTTTCTTCACTCGAGTGTATTTCACTAACATTGTCATATCGTTTTGGTTCCTTAGCGTGAACGATATGAACCCCTTCCATAATTCTTTGAGTAACAAGATCTGCCGGTACAATTAAAGCCAATACTCCGATGACCAACGCAAGAAAAAATGTGCTGCCCGTAGTAGATATAGCCATTACTGTGGCAGTTTTTGAATCGTCCGACATACTTGATTAAATATCCGATATTTTAACCCGAAAATCCCAAATTAAAATTTTCCCTAACAAGGACCATCATCAAATAAAATACCGTAAGTAAAAAAAATGTCTTAATCCAAATAATTTTATCTTTTAACAACATCCCACCTCATTCGATTGTACAAACCCTTGCAAAGTCCTATGCGCCAAACGTTTGATCGCGAGATGTATTATACACTGTCACGTGCCATACCGGTTGGGGAAGAAAATGTTGCGAAAGAAATGAATTTTGTTAAGCTTTGCTTTAACTATGTACAAAGCCATCATTTTAAAGTTTGCACGTACGTTGGAATAGTAAGTTATGTCATGTTTTGCCACGCCACGCCAATCCCCACCCGGCGTAGTCGTAACATCATCTACTGCTGAGTCTTCGAATGTGTATCGAACCGTTCATACTTAGACTTAAGATAAATCAAATCCTGCGCCGGAAAATACAGCGTACAGTAATTTTTCCCGAAGCGTTTCTTCGGTTGAATAACGTGGTAACTTCAACAAGTTAACACATGTACTCGTACTTGGTAATCTTGATTCATCATTCCCTGAGTCCCGGATGCAAAATTTGGGATGTAAACTCGCAAATCCAAGCAATGGAGCTCTTGGTGATGATGTTACAAATTTAAGAACTGCCCGTCGTTCAGCATCATTAAATCCATGCATCACTCTCCAAAATAACTGTACCGTAGGATGTTCACCCGGTTGCTGAGATTCCGTATCATTTTCGCCTCCTACGGAGCGTTCATCTCCTTCACCATCTTCATCTTCATCATCATCCTCATCATCCTCATCATCGCCTTCTTCATCACTGCTACTACTACTGCTACCCGATTCATCATGTTGGTCTTCATTTATCGCATCAGCTTCTTCCATTTCTTCATCTTCATCATCCCCATCATCATCATCTCCATCATCTTCTTCCGAGAAATAATCAATCTCAATAAAATGTTCCATCTCTTGAGATCCAAATGCATAAGCCCCCCCGTAAATAGTGTTACGGCGTAAATCTTCCACATCAATTAATCGTGTAGTTCCCCCTACCAACATTTGCAATTCCCCTCGACTAAATAAACTTAACCAGGATGCCGGAATTATTTTGCCAAACCCTCGCAAAAATGCGTTAAGCTGAGCTGCTCCTTGGAGCTGAAGTCGATGTCTAGCAACCAGTGATATATACTCTAGTCGATTACTATTGTTGACCGGAATTCGTGCCCCTCCCGTCTTCAATTCTCGATCAATTGTTTCCCGCGCTCCTGTTTCATGATCAACGATAAATGAATCCGTTATCGTGAAATTAAGCGCAAGATCTTCAACATTTCCACGATAATTTTTCAATTTAAGCTGAATATACGCATACCCAAGCCAATTCATTACCCGTTATATTCAATTAGCCAATCTTTTCTCCTGTACTCAATATATACGATAATTGAATAATTTCACTTACCAATCCTTCATATAATGGCCCATCCAGCTCACGCAAATCATTTAATGTTGCTCGGTACGTTGTTTCTCGTGGTGCTGCATGTAAACCGACTCCTGTACTCGCCCACTGCAGTAAAAAAAATCCCGCAAACTCTACGTCCACAAGTATACCTTCGTAGAGACATTTGCCCAACACACAACCAAGAAATTCAAATTGTTCCAAAACCCCTCGAACATATCCCGAAAATTCCGGGGAATCCCGCGATATTCCAGCTCGCTCTAATTGACATTTTCGTTCCTCTACAAGCCATGGATTAAGGTATAATAAATGTGCCGGTGTAGCTACGACTAATCGCGGTTCTGCATCAGGGTCGGCTCTTAACGCTTGATGTGTTACGCTAAGCAAAAACTCCTTAGTTACACCTCCACCGTCAATACCCGCTTCCACCGTACCAAATTGATCGACAAATGAAATGGAAAGCGGATCTTTAATTCCTTCACCCAATGAATAAAATTGTCGAAACGCATCGATAAATTCGTGCCCACGTCGAATGTGAGCGTAATGTTTAGTTGGCACATTAATCGATGGAGTATCATCACTATCAAAATAATGAGGGTCCCTTCGCAATTTATCCAAGTGAATAAAATGACGAAATAATCGCACTCGGGTTTCAAATGCCACAAAAAATGGCGCATTTAATAACATCTCTCGTCTTCTTGCCGCTCGACGTTGACCCGGAGGACGACGTCGTGGTGCATCATCACAGTTAACTTCATCGCTATCACCATCATCACCTCCAAAATTATCATCTTCTTCATCCTCCTCTATTTCATCTTCACGATCATCATCACTATCCGTAGTATTACCACTTTCACCACCATCACCACCACTTCCACCCATCGATTCTCCCGGTTTAGCTTCTCCTCGTTGTGAAAATCCCCATGCACCTCCGTTGCTCCGTCGAGCATCTTCAGCTACTACCGCTGCAACAAACCCTTCAGCGTACTCATCCCCGTCATCTCCCTTACGCCCAGCCATACGCCAGTATCCACTATCTAAAAACTCTCGTCGCGCATCCCGATCGTGAACCATTCTTAACACCCCAACTGTTAACACTTTAACCCGTGAAAAACTTGGTCGAATTTGGGGTGCTGGTCCACATAATGCAATGGGAACATTTCGCGTTGAACGATGCCCACCGTTTGCCGAAATGTCATTGTTCCGACTTTCCTCAAAATTTCTTAATCTAGTAAGTTTAGTAAATCCCCCAGATGCAGTCTGATCATGCAGTGATAATGGGGTACCGTTTTTTGAGGAACATGCCGCAACCATACCAGCCTCAAACGTTGACACATCGAGTACGCGACCTTCAACGTTACTTTTATTCTGTTGTAAGCGTAATTCGCGCATTGCGGCTCGTAATCGCGGTGCCTGATCTAGTAATGCAAACCCAAAATTCCGTAAAAATGCTGCAAGCATGCGTAAATCTCGCGCAGGTAGAGCTACATTTCTGGCCCATGGAGTTACTGTTCCACCTGTAGCTTCACGCGCATCTAAAGCTCGTTCAGCAGCTGCTAAATCTTTGGGTAGGCCACCTCGTAATTCCGATGGAGATGTCCATTCAATTTTATCCTCGTTTTCTCCAATTGATCCAGGACCGCTTACTTTCGCCAAAGACCCCGCCAGAAATTCTTCATCATCGATTATCTTAAGCACAAACGTATATAATTCAAATAACATGAGAACGAAACGCCATTCTACATCTCCACACCGACGCATGGCTGATGCACTAGCCTGAACATCTCGAACGATATCTTTAACGAATCGGGTTTGTCGTACCACTGACCATAGCCATTTAATCAAAGGAGGTCGTTTATCAACCATCCAAGATCGGGAGCCGAATGAAGTTGATCCCAGATAAAGCCACATTCTAATTTCATCTGCTAATTTTGGGAAAGCCTCTAACAAAATTAACGCATACGTGATACGTAAATCTGAATACTTAATTCCGGGGATTTGCCAAATAAATGAACCATCAGGCTTATCTGTTACATCTCCTTCGGTTGAGAAGAAATCCAAATTTTCACGATGAGCATCACTGGCACCACAGTTGGTAAGACTTGAAAATAGAACACTAACAGCATCCGTTTCTACCAAAGATGTTATCTGTTCTCTAAAGAAAGCGTAAATTCCTGTACGAAGAATTACAGCTTCCCCTTTAGAATTTCCTTTTCCACGACCTCGTCGATCGTTATTCACCTCATCTGACAAAGTCGTAAGCTGGAACTCACGTAGCACACGGTGCTTTAAAACAGATAGCAATAAACTTCCTACTACGGTTAAATAATTGCAGGAATTTCCGTAAGCTTGGACGTTACGTTTTTCGTGGATAAAACGGTGAAAGTAAATGTACACGGCTAATAAGTTCATTCTTTGTGCAGCAGTACCTAGGATGGCATCCTTTGGAGTAGAAATATCCCGACCGAACACTGATATGAATTCCTTATGACGGCGTTCACTAGCAAGGGAAACTAGGCCAGATTTGTTACGAAGAAGTCCAGATAAGACAGAGCCTAACAATTTATAGTTAACTGCACTGGCCAATTCATTGATCCATGATAAACTGACAAAGGCACCATCATATCCTGCAGTATAACTAGTTTTAACGGTTTCCTCGCGCGATTCACGCTGTACGGTACGGATCAATTGGGTTAAATCGGAAGGGTCTTCTTTTTCATCATCCACAGTAGTACATACACGTAACAAAGGCAGAATTTCCAAGGCAAATCCTTCGTAAATATCCAGGGTATGACTAAAAATTTGTTCCAATGGAGCTATGCAAGCGGCTAAGCAAGAGAAACCGATATCAGTTTCATTAGTTGACCTCATTCCGATTAGGGGATGCAAGGGAAAAGTGGAGAGAGATTGACGGGGAAAGTAAGGTGAAAAACGAGTAGCGACTCGCGCAAGTATAAAGTAATAAACTCTTGCATAACGAGCGACAAATTGAGGGACATGAGCAAAGATTAAGCGTAGACAATCTAGCAAGATGATATGTGCAGGTAAAAAGGTTCCACTTGGACCGTTTGTTAAGGTAAAGATGCTGCGTAAGCAACGTAGAAAGAGAAGGCGAAGAGCAATTCCGAGTTGAACAAAGTGGGCTTCAGAAGCACGATAAGGCGACGTTGAATCGGTCTGATTAAACTGACAGCAGTGAGTTGGATTGAAGAGTAAACAAAGTAAAGTGGTAAGTCGATCCAAATCGGAGGGCAGAGAAGCCTTGAAGAATATGACTAAACGACGCGCAGCGGTAAGTGTATCGATTTGATCTGTAGATTTAACAAATTCCGCGTCGAAAGAAGCCCGTAATTCAGCATATAAACAACGACGGGCAGCAAAACCTCTCCAATAACGTTGAATACAAGGAGTAGCAACGGCACACTGCCGTGATTGATGACGGATAGCACGTTCATGTTGTGCACTGGCAAGAAGAGCTTGATGAGTAGGAGTATGATGATGATGCTTGGTTAACCCGTTGGCAAAACCTCCTGGAGAGGGTGTTCCTGTTGAAGATGAAAGAGTAATGGAACCAGGTCTTCGTGTACGCCCCGACAAATCCACGTGTCGAGGTCGTCGTGATGAACCAGTAAATGTATGGTACATTATTCCTGAGAATTCCTATCCAGGGACTTAACTCCCCGAATTCGGCCCCGCCTCGCTCAAAATGATGGACCAAATTTGTATAAAAAAGGCAAACCGCTGGTGAAGCGTTGGGAAGTATAGAGTATTTTTGTAAACTTTGCTTGATACACACACTCTTGTACACATAGACACGTACAAAACCCAAATGGCTTTTACTTAGCGGGATTTTATCTTCCCAAGATACCCAGAAGTTAACACGTTGCCGTATGAAATCCCCAACACACCCACCGTCCACGCTCCACAAGTTTTGGATATCGAACTCAACGATATATTTTTGTTAAAATCAAGAAAATCCCCCCGTGTTAGAAGGTTAAGTTAGACGTAGAAAATTCCCAAAAATTCCTTCAAGAATTTGCACGCACACTCACATACAATCACGCTCATTCCTCCCAATTTTTCTTCATTTTAAACAAGTGTAACGCATCACGCTACCTTTCAACCCCATCTTCGTCACCACTGTTCCAGGTAATCCTCTTGCACCGCCTTTTCGGATAAACTATATTCCGTTGTGGCTTATGAGGTGGGGAGTGTGGAGATTGATGGAAAATTTAGTGCTTGGGACAATGATACTCTACGTACGCCTAAAACGGTTATCGAGTACTTTCTATTTTATGTGGTCTTCTCATTATTTTAGCGCGTTAACCTTTTTTTCTTCTTTATTTAGAGGGGAAAAATAAACTTGTTCACCGTAAATGTTCCTTTTCCGCATCCTAAATTCTCCTTCATTTAATCTTTCTCCCCCTATACTCCCCTCCACTGTATTTTCTAACAACTCACACGTGCCGCTATGTCACATGGTTCATCACCTGATTTGACATGTGACTGTGGCTGACCGTATAGGGCAAAATCACGTGCGAGGTGCTATACGTTAGGATGAGTATTTGGGTTGTCTAAGAAATTTTTTTCGTTTGAAGGGATTAATTTGACGTAATTGAAGATCCATTTTGATTTGGAATGTCCTTTAAGTATGTATAATCGTTTTATTCGTATAAAAGTAATTGGTATGTGGTTTTACATGGAGGTTTGGAATAGTAATGAGAACTTGTATAGCAAAAAGGTCGAATGTATGTTAAAATTTGACGTATGGGGTATTAAATGGTGCAAATAGGTTCACGATGATGGGGGAAAATTGAAGCAGAAATAATAATTAGCATGAGTAGTTTAAATGTATGCATAAAGTTATTTAATGTTATCAGTATTTCACGGTTTCTAAAACCATGCGTCCATTCATCTTACATTGTACAGGGAAGTGACAGATGATGGAAAAAACGAAGCCGTAGATGAGTAACTGATTCACATTACACGGCACGTTAAACACTGGGTAAGTAAGATACATCAACGGGTAAAAATAACGCTAATGCAGGTGACCAGAATTTAAAGAACCAAAAGATATGTAATTACACTTGCCAATTTACTTCATAACCGATACACCAGCGCGCAGCGTGGGACTATCAGGAAAGTTCAGATTGCAAGTAGTCGAAGTTAATGATAATGCTTGTAAAGTAGGTTCGTTGGAATTGGATGAACGAGCCGAATTAACCACACTAGGGGTAACACTCTTAATGTTAGTAGGGTGAGTAGTTGACTCTAAGGCATTTTGCACATTTCCATTACTTGATTTCATCGTTTCATGATGTTTTAACGCATCATTGTTATCATGAGCGGCTTCACATGCAGATGACGGAAGTGATATACGACGTGCCAGTGTATACTGACGTTCAAGTGTACCAGTAAGGAATTTCATTTGAGAATCCGCGGGGTTCGGTAACGGTATTGGCATAACCTTGTCAACATTAGGATTCGTCAGACAGGTCGAACTTCGACGTGTGGATACATTTGTGCTTGGTGAGGTTTTATGTGAAAGTGGTGATAGGGGTGACTTGCAAGGATTTAACGCCGTGCTACTTGACTTTAAGACACATGGCTGGATAGGCTGAATATCTTCTTGGGGTTTGCTTGATTCAGTGGAGGTGACATTAATAGTTGCAATAGGACTAAGGGTAGCATTAGACATTCGGGTAGACGTGGCAGTAGCAGTTGTACCGTTGGCTGTTAAAGACAGTTTCATCATGAGATGATCGAGGGATTGGGAGACGATGGGATCACGGTTAAGTGGGTCGGGTCTTATACGCGGTAAATGCGTAAGATGAGGAGCGGAGCGCGGAGAATTACGATCTAACGGTGGACATGCATTTGATACGGATATAATGGAACTGGAGGAACTGTGAACGCTGGATTCACTGCACTCGGTAATCGGAGATAAGTTTGGCGGACGTAAACAGTACCAGGGACGGATTAATGAAGAGTCAGTCGCCTGGGGAGGTAAGAAATGGTTGGAATCGGGAGAAGGGTAAAGTTGGAATTCCTGTGCGTACGAGCCATCTGGATCGTTGGCTAGTGCTTCTAGGTTTGCCTGAGAAATAAGATTTTCATCGTCTGAGCAAGTGGTTTCATAATCGTCAGGAAAAAATGAAGCTGCAGTGTTAGGAGAAAAGAGTTGAGATGAATCGGAATTTTGGTAAGTTAGCTCGAGTGAAGGAGGAAGTGAAGTGTCAATAAGGTGAGGAAAATTGGGGAAATCGGGGCAAGAGGAGGGAGAGGGTGGAATATTAGGGGAGTAAGACTGAGGAGGGAATTGGTAATCGGTAGGGAGTTGTAATAAATTGGAAAAGGAAGATTGAGATAGATTGGACTGGACTAGTCGTCGTGAAAGATGAGGTGTTAAATTGACGGAGGAAGGGGAATAGGAATCGTCCGACTTGTTTTGAGTTTGATGAATGATTTGGAGGGGAGGTAAAAGATTGGAGGGTTGAGAAAGGGTGTTGAATTCAATGGAGGAGTGGTTTGATGGGGTATCTGGTTTTTTCTCATCATCATCATCGTCATCGGAGAGAAGAACGGAGTGGTACATGGAGAACTTTGGAGCGAAAGGAGGGCGATTTTCAGCCATTGAAGGAGGAGGCGAGTTTGAAGGGGATGAGGAATGGGATGATAAGGAGGATGAAGTTGAAGGATGGTGGTGATGATGACGATGACGATGGGGAAGTGGAGGAGGGGAGTCAAGGGAAGAGTTTGAGGGGGGGGGAGATGAAGGGGGAGATGGGGAAGATTGGTAAATAGAGCAGTTTGACGGGGTGGTGAGAATGGATGTCGAGGGTTTTAGGTAGAGGAACTTTGGTTTAGAGCGAGAAATGGATGAAGCGATGGTCATGGAAAGTGGAGGTGTAGAAGGAGGTGAAGTAGAAGGGGAAGGGTGTATGGAAATGAGGGATGAAAGTGAAGGGAGAGAGGGTATATTGGGTAAAAATGGGGGAGTGGACGACCTGGAGGAAGAATTGGAGTTAAGGCTTAAACTTGAGGGAGGGGATAGAGTAAGGAGGGGTTTAAAAATGTAAGTTTTGAGGACTGAAAAAGCAGAATGTTTAGGTTGAGCATTTGGAGGCAGGGGTGGAAGATCTTTATCCTTTGGAGGGGGAAGGGAGGTGGTGATAGAAAGTGAGGTAGTAGATTTTGAAAGAGTGGAAGGTATATTTCGCATTAAACTTGGATGTATATTTGAATTAAATAACTTTTGAGAGAGGGATGAGGAAGGAGAAGAATTGTTGTTGACGGGGGGTGTGGATGGAAAGAAAGAAGGGAAATTATTTCTTTGAGAATTATAAGGCATTTTTGGGAGGAGAGGAGAAAGAAGTGAGGGTAGCAATTGAAGGAGATGGAGAAAAAGGGTAGTGAGAAGATAAAAAGGAGAGAGGTGGGATAATTAATTGAAAAGATGATGCTATTGGAGAAGATGGTAGTAAATTTTGATGAGGAAGAGGAGGAGAAGATGGTGGTAGTAATAGTGAAAGGTAGAGATATGTAGGGGAGAAAGAAGAGAGAAGATGGTTTTAATGAGCAAGGGAAGAGAGAGAAGAGTTGGAAAGATTGAAGAGAGAATTTAGAGAAGTATAAAAGTAAAATAGGGAGACATATGGCAAGGATTTCACAAATGGCGGAGCAAAAAAACGGCAAATAGAATATTTCCAGTTTAGGTAATAGAAAACAAAATAATAAGTGGTCAAATAGGGCTGAGATAGAGACTGGAAGGGAAGGAGGTATTTACGAGAAGGGAAAGAGCAAGGAAGAGGGATGCAGCTGAGTCGACATAGGCAAGTGCGAGGGGGTGCCGGATGGGAAGAGTGTCAGCTTTACGCATTATGCTTCAGCTTGGATGTGTACTTTTACATAGGCTTTGGCTTCAGCACTAAATCAAGATCCAGCGTTTCCTTGGTTCATGAAAATTAATATGAGGAAATTGAGTGTTAAAGTTTGATATGTGTAAAGGGTGGTGGTGCGGGAAAGGAGGTTAAGTGAAATAATCTTTTTGTCACTAGTTAGTCAAGTGTAAGTTTTTTAGATAGTACTGAATGATAAATGGCGCTAAATGGACGTTAGCTTGATGGGGAAGGTTTATTAGTTGCTGTCGCAGCAGCTGTTTTGTGTAAAGAGATGATTTATAATGTGTACAGGTTGATTTAAGGTTCTAATTGCAAGTAATATGAAGTGGGATTCGTCGGGTCTGGGATATTGCGAGGGGTTAATGGATAGGCAAGTGGATGAATAGATGGAACAATGTATGGGGCGGTTGTAAGTTGACAGGGGAAATCTGGAGATTTGTAAATAGTTTTAATGATTAATTGATCAAGTGGAAATATGATGGACGGAATTTTAATGAATTGGGGACACGGAAGGGCTGTTAGAGTGATTCTCTCGTGAGCATCTCACGACTTTCTGACTAGGACCAGAGAGTTTGTGAGCATTTGTGAGTATTGTAAGGGAAGGGGTGTCTGGGATATTTAACACGGTCACGATAAAATTTAGCGAATTAGGCGGGGGTGAACAAGTGATAGAGCGAGCCAGGCAGCAAGCTGAGATATAAGGGAATAATTTGATTGGAAATGTGCGACTGTTGTTTTCGCATGCACCTACACACTTGTCTGTTGACTCGCGGATTTTACAGGCTAAGTCCGTTGTGTTTCACGTAGTCTGATGGGATTATTCGCTATAACTTCGGCTATCATGCACATTTAACGTCGGATCAACCGTATACATAGCCCTAAAAGTCAGCTTTTGCACTGTGTTATAGATGTATGTAAATGTAAATGTAAGTGTAAACGGGCGTATTTATGCGCACGCGCAAGCAAGAAAACACACACGCAGACAGGCTCGCATACATGAGAAAATTTTGGTTACGGGGAAGCCAAAAAGGGTTTACAATAGGCGGGCAAACGGTGCACTGGGTTTTCTAGAAGAAGCATATAATTAAGTGTGATAAAGCAAATTGACTAAATTAATGACCCTAATATACCAAACTATATTGTATTATATATAGTGAAATTAACCGAATTTATTGAGTACGGAATACTGTAGAATGTATGCGGCTTGCGAAGCTAGTTACGATATTATAATTACATGTGATGGGGTAAGAGGAAAGTTTTGGACAACCTGGTGTAATAGTTGTGAATTTAGGTTGAAATTACGGGTGGAAAACTTTACGTTAGGAGTATGAACAAATTGGGAGTGTAATGGTCGGGCAATACGATGTTTGGATGTACATGGCACTACTTTACAGAATATTGTTGTGTAAGAACGGTACGGTATGGCGCAGCGTGGAACGATAAGAGGAGAAAAAACGGCACGACTCGCAATTCACGACTCACGACTCACGACACGAAGACGCAACACTACAAGACATGACATGACATAATACAACATGGCATCTCACACAGAAAGGGACAAAACGAACGTGGCGGGACGGGATGGAACGGGACGAGTCAAAACACGTTGGTGTCAGGATGGAAGGATAAAACGCGAATACGCTTAGTTTAGCTTGGTTTGGCTTGGCCTGGGGCATATTTGTACACTTGCATAGGCAACGTTTGTGTGCATGTGTACACGAGCATAAAGAATCGTAGAATAACGGGAAGGGGTAGTGTTTCACGATTATTAGGTACTTGGTAAAGCAAATACGACGGGTAAAGCCGAGCCGGAAATTTGTTTCCGTGAGCAAAATCACCGGATGGCTCAGCTTGAGTGAATCCGGATGATCTAGTAAGTGAAAGAATTAGGAAAGCGTTGGATGAATATGATGACGAGTTAAAAGGGAAAAGGAGCAGGTATAGCCACTCCCGATAAGTTATATCAAGCTAGACCGAATTATCCAAGTGTAAGCGAGATTAAGTTAACATGATAGTATATCATTAAATAGACGTTGTTCATTTCCCTCCCTAATAAAGTTGGTGAGTAGGAGAGTGAGAGTGTGTAAATGACATTGCTATCAAATTAAGTTATAGGAGTAATCGAAATAATTCTTTATTAGTTGTTAAAGGTATTAGGAACATTCGGAATAACTGAAAATGGATAAAAAGAATAGATATGGGGATTTTGATATGTTGTGATGACACGATAGTTGAATGAGAGGTTCAGTAGCTATGAAATAAATAGTTTCTGCGTAAGAATCATTAAACTGAGAATATGGATATACTAAAAATATTATTCTCACGTAGATATTTTTTTAACTGTGAAATCAACTTAGCTTACCCGCCTATAGTGTATACTGAAGTAGAGTGGGTTAATATATTTCACTAATCATATTATTCTAAGCGGAGTATACAATATCTAGGACGAAAAATTCCCAAGTACTGGATAAACAAGGGTGGATAAATAACTACATTGCTGGTACATGGAAAAGAGTAAGAAGATTAAAGATAATCCATGTGTGCGCCCGCAAGATCATCTTCCACGTTAACAATGCATAGAAGCTAGCCAACTGCATCGAACCTAATCGTCCTTCATTCCCCCTACAACATCCTTCCCCTTGTCTTACTAATCCATCCAATTTCCAAACTCCTGGAAATGGCACGTGAGCCATTATTGCGATGCTCTGACGTAATTCGGGGGATTGGCGAAGAGACGGGATGAGTTGGGTTGGAATAAAGAAAACATCAGACGGGATGCCATACTAACTTCACACTGACCCGATTTAGCTTGGCTCGGCCCAGCTCGGCTTACGTTAGGGTACATTTCCCGGGGAGAGCTGATGGGCAACATTCCCAATATAGAAATAAAATAATTCAATTGTTGTACTTCACTATCACCATCACCTTCGTACAAACATCACCATTGATCTCAGCTCTGTTAAATGACTATTAATCGTACCATGAGAACCTCTATTTTATTTATGCTGAACTAATTTTTACTCACAACTTTCTTCCCTTCCTTTCACTATACACTAAACTAACCTAAATTAAACTAATATTCGGTACAACCTTCCTCATTTTTCACGTACCACGATCAACTAATATCTCTCATTTCAAATTGTTTAACAGGTTAAAACAAAATATCACACAATTTAACAACGTACAGTGCTCTTATTCGTCATGATGTAAGTGGAGACGTTAAGACATGATAAAATAAGGGAAACCTGAATGTAAGAAAATTTATCAAGTTTTGCTTTTGGTTTCACCAATTCCACACATCAAGACATGTCCACCTTGAATTGATTCGCGAACTACACCACACGAATCCGTCTCTAAACAAATCATCAATTCCTCCATTTCTGCAGCGCTTAATCCGGTTTGCCACCTCCATATATACGGATCTTCCTTACTAGACACATTCTTACTACGAATTCCCGTTCCCAAATCTACCTTCATAGGCCAAATTTCCTTTGCATCAGTATAACCAGCTTGCATTAAAAGAATTTCTCGTTTACCGCACTCTTCATATGCCAACTTATTCGAACTACTTAGCATGGGCCAATCACTCCATCCATTCTGATCGAATAGCCAATCCGTTTCAACATTCCGCCCTAACTCTTCACTTCCCGGACCCATTGCAACCGCCTCCGCCCCCACCGTTGTCGTTGTTACTGGCCCTGGACCTGCACCGATTGCTGCAACTAACGAATTAACCTCTGCTGCTCTAATATTCATTGACAACGTACCTTGAACGTTTAAGTTAACATCCCCATCACTACACGATGTTCCAACATCCGGTGTTGTAATTGCATTCGTACCCATAACAACGTTACACTTGGCATGCTCATCCATTTGAACTGCTATATCGTTACCAGCATTAACATCAACCTGCATTTGCATATTCATATTATCGATGAATATATCTTTGCCTAATCCCAGGTTCCGTGAATCTAGATCCATCTCCATATTCACTGCTGCTCCTGTCTCCTTACCGTCCCAATCCCCCTCAAGCAACCCTTCCCATGCTTCCCAGTCAATTTCTCTTGCATTATTTCTGTTTGTCAATATGCTCATATCTGTGGTATTTTCACTGCCATCTCCACCCGTATACATTACATTTCCTGTTCCAGTAGTTATCAAATCTAAATCGACGCTGCCTCGAATGGTTAAATCTTCCACCCTTTGTGAACTAGGTCCAGAATATCCCGTAGCAATGTTAGTAGTATCATTCGAAAATTGGATTCCTTGGTTGTGTGTATTAATATGGTCACCGTTTACATTATTGATATGGTTATGATGATTGCTGATAACACTATCACCATCACTAGCATTAGTGCTGTTAACTTCTCTTAAATGGTCGGTATTAATCTTAGTTTCATCATCGTTTGCCAGACTAAAGTGTAAATTTTGCGGAACGGTAACCACTGTATCCGTACATCCACACCATTGTTTGTCGCATGGCGAATTTAATATTTGGGAAAATGGAGGAGGATTTTCCCCTACACGCTGGCTTGACCCAACTTGTGCCGTATCTATACTTCCTCCTTTATACGGACAAATTCCGGATGTTCCACCCGTCATAGTGACTACACCTGACGTATTATGATGAGGGGAAACCGATGCAACATTCATATTATTATGACATGATACAGCCAGAGGGCTATCACTTGCATTTCGACTAGATGAGTCTGAACCCGTAAATATGGCTATGTCTCCTTGTTTGTCATAAATGCATAGGCACGCTGCAATTAAGTTTTGATATAATTCCAAGGCAGACAAAACTCCCGGCCAACGGTTAGCCGCTAAGGATATACACTCAAGTGCAGTTAGCAAAAGAGCCTCTACTTCGTGTCTAACGTGTAAAAAACGAATTTTAGCGTAGGAAAGACTCCATAATAACGTATTGACGGCCATGAAGATAGTTTGGGTAAATATCCACGTTAGGTCAACGGTTCGACTTTCAATCTGCGCTCGTTGCATGTTAATTATGTATTTACAAGCATCATAACAACGCTGTGCAGCGTTAGTTGATGGCCTAGGAATTTGGGGTGATGGTCTTAAAAGAAATACGATCATGATGTTGTATCGACCAATGAACCTATTAGGTGGGTGAATTTTGAAAAGTTAGCAATCTAACTACCCAGTTATAGTTCACTAATTAGAGTGTAAAATAAAGGTCATGGGAGGAACAGAAGGAAATTGGATACGTAAGGGGAGGAGGGGGGAACTTACCAAACTTTGTTAAGGCCTGAACCGGCGTCGAATTCAGGGCTGGTATCGCGCCATTCGCGCATTCGCTGCTCAATATCTTTAAACCAAGGATGTTGATCATCTTGGGGTTCCTGACGTTTTCGTTGGTACAACATTTTACGAATTTCAAGTTGTAATAAGCGCATACGATAAAAGTGTACGGCAATCCATTTTTTCAAGGACGTAGGTCCTTGAAGAATTTCACGATGCGAAATAAGCTCATCGTCGACTAAAGCGGGAAAGTCAACATTGATATACTCACGTCCGACGGCAAAGCAACTAGGGCGACCTAAGCCATGGGCAAGACCAAAATCCATGGACATGGCTATCCAGAAAAGGCGCCGACTCATGTCAACTTCTAAGGCGGATTTAGCGCGGCCGTCAGGCCAGCGATGAAGGGTTCGTTCATCTTGTATACCCAGAGCCTCAACTAATCGGACGGCTAAGCCAACCATGTAATAAACGCCAGTTCGAGTTGGAGTTAACAAGGAGTAAACGCCGATTAAGGTGAGGCATTGTAATGTTTCCATGTTCATAGGTTTAATACAAGCTTCCATGTATTTTAGCGCAGCAAGGTAATAGCTGTCAGCTAAACCGGCAAATTGAGTATCAATTTTTTGCAAACTTATAGCTATGACGATGCGGATACAAAAATTTTCGTAGGCGCTAGGCGAACCATGGTATACGCTATCAATGACTTGATTGAAAGAAGGTTCGTGGAAGATTGGGTACATGGGGTGAACCTTGAGATAAAAAATCATGACTAGACGTTCCATGAGATCGCGGGTAGGCAATTCTTCGGCTGGGACATTGCTGATAAGGGGATAAACTTTAGAGGTTGGTTTAGCAGCTTCTAATTCGAAACGGGATTTAATGAACATTTTACGTTCATCCGTTACAATATCACGGATAGATTTGGAGGCAGTAAATTGTTTGGCCAGTTGCATAACAAGGCGAGTGATGGCAATACCACTGGAAGCGCCGAGAAATTTTCCATCATCTTCGGCGCACAAACGAATGTTTGAAGCACCCCGCATTAAATCCTCGGTAGGAAGGGGAGATGAATCATCACAATCAAGGGAATCATTTGATTTAGGGTTTGTGATTGGAGTGGTAGAGGAAGAGTTAAGATTAGGGAGGGGAGGATTGGGGGTAGGGGCACGTTCAAGTTGAGCCAGTTGACGTTCAAGGTTTCGAACTTTGTGCTGTAGATAAACTACGTAGTTGCGAGGAATTTTGATACCGCGTGAAGCATCGGTATACTCGCAAGTAGCAAGCGCTTTGGTACATGGACCGCAACGGGGAAGGCCGGGATCACAACGAGTTTTACGCTGATGGGGAAAGAGTTAGAAGGTTGCGATGAAAGAGGGAAATAGTAGGGAGAAGAAAGTGGGGAAAGATATGATGGATTTGAACGTTTGAACTTACTGAACGACATCTGGTACACGCGGTTAAGGTGTGAGCGACCTGGTTTGCAGTGGCGAGTTCCGTCATCCAGTGACACTGACTACGACACAGCGAAGTTCAGACTACGTGGATGGCGTATGGTGAAGTGGGGTAAGTAGATGGGTGATGTAGGGAGCACTGCGGAGGAAAACTAGGGGGATGCTTGTGGGGAAGGGAGGGGGACGGAATATTATGGGATGAATAGTTGAAGGAGGAGGTAAAGGTAAATTTTAGAAGGGGATGGAGAGAATATAAGAAAAGGTGAAGGAGAAGTAAGTGAAAAGGTGAAGAATGAAGGGGAAGGGAAATCTACGAGGATGATGATGAAGAAATGAGAGGGTGAAGTTAAGGTAAAGATAAAAGTAAATGTTAGGTTAGAAGGGGGGGGGGGGAGAGGAGAAAGAGAATGATAGAAGATGGTAAGAAATGAAGAGGGAAGAGAAGGATGTTAGATTAGAGCAGTGTATAGGAATATAGATGGGGAAGAGTATAAGAGTGCTGATAAAAAGATGAAAGTAAATGAAAGTGTATAGATGAAGATTAAGTGAAGAAGAATTGAATTTTTTAGGTATGGGGAGAGAATGTGAGAACAAGAAAAATTCGAAAGATGAAGGAAAACTTGGTGTTATATAAAACCATAATACGTGTGAGATTATTGGGGAATAATGACGTAGATGATTGACGGGATGCAGATGATTGTAACACAAGGAGAGAGAATGAATAGAAGAGGATAATTGACGAGTGGAGGTAATGATTAAAGAGCAACAAGAGTTAAAGGGAAGAGGGTAAAGGCTGAGTCGAATGAGAGATTTAATCATCCGACTATTAAGAAATTCGGCAAAACACGTAAACGGAATTGGCGAGATGATGAGGGTATAAAGCAAGAAAATTTTATGATACAAGCTTATCACGCATCTTACGGTGAACTGTTGCTGGATAATCAGGAGTAGAAGCTGGGTGTAAGTGGGTTTGGGAAAGTAGGGGAAGAGTAGGCTGAAGGATCCAAGGTTAGTGTACCAAGTATACTAGGCGTAGTATAGTGGAACAAATTGTTGCATAGAGGGTGTTATGGGCATTGATTTCAAGGATAAATTAATAATGGACAAGAAGAATCGGGAAAGGCGATTCTAGTGTTAGAGGGGTGTACACATGATTTAAGCTAGGCTTTGAATAGAGTGTTTGGGCAGGGCAAGGCAGGACGGGGACGGGAACGAGAATAGGAATGGGAACGGGAACGGGGAATGTTAGAATTGTTATTAGCATGGTGCTGACCTTGTCTTTCGTAATGAACTGGTACGGTGCAATATTACCATATTTTGACTCGATAAACTTGTTGCGTGTAGATATAATTATTACCCCATCGCCTATTCCGTCATGTGCTGTGCTTAGCTGCACTGCGCTGTGCAGCACTCCCCGTGTATATGTACGCTTTATGCAATGTGAGAATGTGTTGCAGAATACATTGCTTGAATGCGAAAATTGACTCAACGTGCTACCTCCGTAATAAACAGGCTTCCCTTTGAATGTATTACTCTTCTATATTGGCACTGTGCCTTTTTTACCCATTCCACAGCATACTCGACTGGATTTCTACGAAAACGCTGTACCTGACTTTTACGCCATTCCCAAAATAAATCTCTACTTCATATAATCCATCTCATCCCATCTTTCGTCTCATCCCAAGCAATATCAAACCCTTTCCGGTCTTCTCGATTCGTCTCGTCTGCTTCCAAAAATACATTTTTCATCCGTACTTAGCCACATTTTCGCTTAATTTGCTCAAGCCCCAAATCCAACTATTAGTCATAATCCCACTACAAATACTTCATCTTATAAATTCTCTTTCAACCATTTTTTGCAAAATCCCCTCATCTATATAATCCTCGTTACTATTGACATTTTTTCCTTCTTTATCCCTATTCTTCTTCATTCCTCTTTTTTCTTTTCTTCGTCTACTTTTAAATTTAATTCCTATTCATCCTTCGTATCTCATTCTCCCCCTACCCCATCTGCCCGTACTCGTACCCACACCAGAACTTAGCTTCAATCTACTCACTAGTGTCTTTCTCTACTCATTGGCGTATGCGCATCTCTTCATTATGAGCGGCAATCCTTGCTCAAGTCTACCAAAAGGTAGTCTCCTCTCTTTCCCCGATGCTTCTCACCTTCCCGTACTAGAAACTCCAGCTCTACGTGTTAGTCGCCCCGTCGCTGCTTGTACACGATGTCGAATGGCCAAAATTAAATGTGACGGTAAATTACCCGCTTGCACGGCTTGTGAACGCGCCAATTGTACTACTACTTGTTGCAGTGCCAGCAATAAATTTGCCAAAGGCAAAGAACGTAGCTATGTCGCAACCTTGGAATCCAAAGTTGAGAGATTGGAAAAAAAAATTCATGACATTAAATGTGGAAAACTTACCCCCATCATCTCCTCCTCTTCCACTTCTTCCTTATCCTCTATCTCCCAGTCCCCTTACACCCCCTCCAAACCTTCCCCCCCTAATCGTCCCCCCACCAATTCCTTAGACGATGAAGAATCCAACATCAACGATCTCGTATCCGATTTCGGCTATCTCGCCGTTAACTCTGCTGCCCGTGACTTTCGTGGTTTCGCCTCATCCAGCATATCCTACGCAAGATTAATCCTCGCTGCCGCCTGCCGCCAACAACTCTGCTCCCCTCCGCCCACCACTGTGGCTGTGCCAAGCCGTGACGAAAGCTTACCTTTAATCCGTATATACATGGATACTATTTATACATTTTGGCCGTTTTTCGATTACGTTGATTTTGATAGTACGTTGGACAGAATTTACTCATGGTTTTCTGGAATCCCTGATTATTCCACTTTTTGTGGATCTCTCCAATCGGATAATTCACACGCCCTTGGTCCCTCCCCCCCCTCCCCTTCATCTTCCCTCCCTGATCCTTTTTCTGCACCTTCCCCAGCCAAGCATCGTCCTTCTTCTCACCAGTTCTTCGCTTTTTACATGATACTTGCCATTACTAGAAAGCTTCTCTCCGCAAACCCCAATGATTCTCATTCTCTTACCGCTCATTACTTTCTATCTATAGCTTTACAATTCTCCAATGATGTTCTCGTCCCTGGCTCTTTACTCGGTATCCAGGCCTTACTATTTCTTACCCAATACTCCTTCTTTGATCCCATCCACTTCGATTGCTGGACCCTCCTCGGTGCCGCTTCACGTGCCATGATCGATCTCGGCATACATCAGGATCCTCCCTCGTCAACCTTTCCCATCAATCAAAGTCAATTAGACCGTCGTCGCTTACTATTCCACTCAATCTATTCTCTAGACAGAGCCGTCTCAATTTCATTTAATCGTGCCATCTCCTTCTCCGATGATTCCTTTCAAGTTTCCTTTCCTACTATTTTCAATTCATCCCAATCCCTACCCTCCTTGAAGCATTTACTCTTCCCCATAGTTTCGTCCTCATATACCGCTCTATACTCCACCGCTTCTCAACTCATGAAACTGCGTCAAATTCAATCTACGTGGTACTGTCAACTTTACAAAACTTCTCAACATCCCATGCCCAACATTTACACTTTCATCTGGTCTCAATATGATGAAATGACCCGATGGTTTGAATCAGTCAGCGATTGCCCTACATGTCCAACGGCTCCCCCAATCGTTCGTACATTTGAACTCGAGCTACTCTATTCATACATATACCTTCTTTCACCCTGCCTATCTAATCCGGAGTTAGACCGTACAGCAAAACAGTTAGTCTTCGAACACTTCATCGTATACTTTCACCGGTTGAACTACATTATCTCAACATACTACTCACAACAACTTTCCACATCCTCCCATCCCCCCATTCTTACTACCCTCGATCAGCTAAATGCTTATTCTCTGGCATGCAAATTTCTCGAAATTGTGACCAAGTACTCCGAAGTTTTATGCGCCAAATTTTTTATGCCGGTGAACACCCTACTAGAAAGTCCATTCAATTCTCCATCATCCACCACTTCCTCAACTCCTTCAACACCAACCACTGCCAAGTCCAAACGTACGCCTTCAACATTACGTTCCCGTCCAAGCCGAGTATTACCATCATTATTATGTATACACTCATCATGCTCAGGGCTAGGATCTACCAATGTACCTTCACAAGAGAAAAACGACCCACTGGAGTTGTTTCTCAATACCATCGAAGTTATCACCAGCATTTTAACTTTCTTTTCTAATCGCTTCGGATCTGTATCACTCGGACATCAATTCTTGCAAAAATATCAATCACTCCTGTCTATCGTATCTCAATCACCTTCAATGTCAATGCCAATGTCCGAATCATCCCGCTGCTCAAGTAATGTTTAATCGATGTGAGAAATCATTTAACCTGCTACATCGACCAAATTGAATTCAACTTCTCTCACCCAAATAAGTTTAATTATCACTTAACGCTAAACATGTATCGACCACTGGACCAATACTAAATAAGAGTCAACAAATGATTTACCGTTACATAGAACTTTGTCCGGTCATACGGTTTTTACATGATAACGTGGAGACTTACCTTCCTTTTTGTGCGCAAATGACGTCCCCGATAACTTCGCGGTCGAGACCGGGAAAAATGTTAGAAATTCGGTCAATTAAGCTGGAGATATCATAAGGAAGAAGATTGGAATTTGTGGATGTAGGAGTGGGCATGGAAATGGAATTATTCGTCGAAATGGCACCCGTTTCGACCGAGTTAATCCTTTGATGGTTCCTTTCGATTCTACCAGGATAATCATCATCATCTTCATGATAAATTGTTTCACTGGGCTCGGATAACCTTCGTAATCTCGGCCTTGCATCAGACACGTCGGATTGACGCGAACTGGATTCATCTTCACCAGTAGCTCTCTTGGTTGAGTCTCGAAAATTCGCCAGCCTAGATTTAACTTCACCCATTGTTTGTTGTGAAACAATTCTTCGCGGTAAAAATTGACGAATTGCAGTCGCCCCGGCTTCCGCGTTATTAAGTATAGTTGTCGATAAATTCCCTTCCTCAGACGAGAATACTCTACCTATAGTACTTAAGGGTCTTTGAATAGTTTTTAAAAGTCCCGGCAATGGTAAACCTCTATTTTCATGAATAAACCGATCGGAATTTTCAATGGTGTCTGGAATTAGGCCTTTCCCTTGATCGATAGTTTCACGATCAAGGGGAATTAATTCCTCGGAGTTGGGAATATCATACCCAAGTGCTGAACGTAACCCGAGGCCTAGTTTTAACGTTGAATTGGAACTTGAACCGGTAAGACTGCGCTTAACGCGAGTAATTCGAGACCGGGGTGTCTTCTGTATTGTATGGCCATGACCATTCTGGGCGATATCGGATTCTAGAGAAGATATGTCGATACTTTCGGCATCACCAGATGAACGGTACCCTGAAAATCGAGTAGCTTCGAATGAACTTCGCACTGGGGATGTTGAGTTTGAATAGGTATGATCGATCGAAAAGGTATTGTGTTGAAGCACGGATGAATATGTGCAGTTCCCCGACTCTGAGATTTCGTTTTTATTGTTCTCATTACTCACACTGGTACCATTGCTGCTAATCTCATCGTTAGTTTCAAATTGAAGATGGTTATGATGAACAATTTCATGGCGTGAGTCAATATTATCACGCTCTGCGATAGCGGAGACAGCGCATTCCACGTTTCGCTCGAATTCTTCATCAGAAACGTTTAGAGAAGTTTTATCCAACTTTTCTATAAATTGGACAGCGCCAACTAAAGATGATGTATAGTAGCCCGCTTCCCCGTTCATGTGTTCGGGACTTCTAAACCTCAGGATGTACTGAACATTTGAAACTAGGTGTTCGGGATTGGCTCGTAATACAACGTAAATTAAATGTGGTAGAAAAGAATCGGCCGATTGATCAATGTTAAATCTGCGTAAATAGCCGTAAATAATTTTACAACAATTCAATATACAGATAACTTTATCGCGAGGGGCCCGGTAACTATTGACTTCATTGAGATAATTCTCGGCCATCTTCATGTAAACGGAGCCACCATTGGTGGTTGATATTTCGGGAATGTCAAGATGACGCTCACTAGTCCAACCGTAAATTCTAATTTTTTGGGCGATAACACGATCACGTTCAACGTCATCTTGATGTTGGCCTTTACGTGTGTAAGAGGCTTCACTGGTCCACGTAGTAGTACTATCTGGAGAAGGGATGGCAGGGGAGAATATACGTTCGAATAAACGGGTGGTTACCAATTTTTCCATTCCTTCATGAGCTAAAGAAAGCTCAATAGGGTCCAAGTTTCGCCATACATCACACTTGGCCATTACGCGACCGATAAACTCGAAGAAGGTGTGTACGTGAACGACTTGTTCACGAACCATCCACTGACGTTTACAAAAGTCCACCAAGAACGAGCGTAGGTAGCGGACTACGGGATCGGCGGAGCGATGACGAAGTTGACTCATGAACCGGTTAAAGTTAAAACTTGTAGCGGTACTTGAAAAAGATGGCATGGTCAAGCATCGTTGAATAGCAGTTTTTGAAAAGTGAGGAGGAATTTCGTTACGTTTAGCGTGAATAATATCGTCTGATGTTTGTGTGTTATCGGAGTCCTGGGTCGCGTGTATTAAGTGTATCGATGGTGGTGATATATCTTGAGTAGAGTTAATTTTGTTGGTGTCGAAATCATTTTCATCACACGCTGTACGCCTCGTTTTCACGGGCAGAACTTCCTCTAATTCACGCATGCGTAGACTGCATTAATGGGTTGATTAGCATCTGTTATTCATTCTTTAGCACAAATTTGCGTACGTTTAGCCCGACTTAACGGTGATAAGTCTCTCCATGCATTCATTCACTCATCCGTATGATGGCTCAGCCCTTTGGCATGAGTACCGGAATAGCCGATTCACAGTTGGCCGGGGGGAAAAAAAAAACCAAAAAATACCCTTCAGTTTGAATAGAATTCGGGTGAAAGAAGGTGTATTAAAGTAGACTTATATGACCAAACCGGGAAAAACACACGAAGAATGTGTATGCTGACGGGATAACTTTTTAAAATCATGGGGCAGAGATAAGCCGAGACGCGCTGTAAAGTTAGTCCGGTAAAGCGTACGGATTGAATGGGAAGAGATACCCGCTCATTTTAACGGGTAATAGTTTAGTTTAGTTTAGTTTACGTGTAAGCTTTGAATTATGCAGACGGTAAAAGAGAGGGGGAGGGGTAGTCAGAGGAAGATAGTTGAGGATGTGGAGGTGGTAGAGAAATGATAAAAACGGATAAATTAACTATTGGGGAGAAATTCTTTGATAAGATTTACTAGCAAACTAGATGTCATTTTGAATATTAGAGAAATACAACGGGTGAAGATATTGAATTAGCTGGGACTATTACGAATACGATTACGATTACGATTGCGACAGCGACGGAGACAGCGATTGCGACCGCTACAATATTACCTCCACCAACTTCCCCACTGTCAACACACCTCTCAACCCCACCCTGAAACTTAACCTTCTCCGGCAACATTCACTTCGACCCCACTATAACTTGAAACACGCTCTTTCGAGGACTGGGTTGTAGTGAGTCACGCCTTCCTGATGTGCGGAATCTGGTGTTCTATCGCAACTTCTGCATCGGTTTCACTTTCATCTCGTTCCTGCAAACTTTTACGCCGCCGCGGCCCAGATTCCTTCCAATGTACCGGATTTTCTCCGGGCCCTACGCTTAATTTTCACGTTAAATTGGCTGCAAGCGTATTATCTCTGCGATCTTCTTCCACTTCCACATCTAATTCTTCTTACTCTTCAAATTTTCCCGCTCATCAACCTTTACATTGTCCAAGTCTAAATTTATACTTTGCTTGGAATGGCGAAGCTTGGTCTTACAATAATCATGATATTTCTCCACAAAATGATTCAAGTTATATATTCCAACAATTATGCCTCGCTTATCGTTCCTTTATACCAAATTCTTCCCTTTCAAATATCCCCATCTTATTGGATTGTTTGAGTAAAATTATTGGTCCTTATGCTTTCGTATTTTATGATGCAACGCGTCAATTTATCTTCTTTGGTCGTGATCCATTGGGTCGTAGATCTCTCGTTCAAACTTCTACCTCAAGTTATTTAATAATATCAAGCTTTGTTGATTCATCTTTTCCTAGTCCATGGCAAGATGTTGAAGCTAACGCTATCTACTATTTATCCCTGAATCAATCATCTACCCATCTTACTATACACAACATTCCTTACACTTTCCCTAACCCTTCCTCAAAATCTCATCTCTACTTACCTTATCCTTTCGCCAATTTTAACCTTACTATACCTTGTCAAGATAATACTTCTCCTTACTCATTTTCTCCTGATTGTTCCCTGGTTATTCAACTTGAAAACTTCCTACTATTAAGCTTACGTCCTCGCTTACACTTTGCTTTCTCATCCAATTCCACCTCTAATTTTTCCCCAAACACTCCTCACATCTCTTCTCCCATCTCCGTTCCACCTGCTAAAATTGCCATCCTTTTTTCCGGTGGTTTAGATTGCTCTATTCTTGCCAGGTTAACTCATGATATATTACCCTTAAATGAACCTATCGATCTAATCAATGTTGCCTTTGGAAATAATCAGGCTTTTGAAGCCTGTCCCGATCGCATCACTGCTCGAAAATCCCTAAATGACCTTGCCAAAATTTCTCCTTTACGTCAATGGCGTTTAATATGTGTCAACATCTCACTATCCGAGTTTCGCGACCACAGATCAACCATCCTTGAACTTATTCGTCCTAACAATACCGAAATGGATTTATCTATTGCTGCTGCTCTCTACTTCGCCTCTCGTGGTATCGGCTCTCTCAACCTCGTTAATCAAAATGCCCTAAACCCCGCCAATAATAATTACACTACCGCTGCAAAAATCTTATTATCTGGTTTTGCCGCCGATGAACTATTTGCCGGTTATCGTCGACATGAGCTTGCTTTTCGTCGTGGTGGTTACCTTGCTTTAGCTAATGAGCTTAAACGGGATTTTTTTCGCTTGCCTCAGCGTAATCTTGGTCGTGACGATCGTGTAGTTGCCTATTGGTCCAAAGAAGTCCGTTATCCATATCTCGATGAATCTCTCGTTAACTGGGCTGTTTCACTTCCCGTTCATTACAAGTGTGCTTTCGATAAACTTACTCCAGCACAACTTAAGGCCGCCGAAATTTCCGCCGAAATCTCCTCTCAGTTCCTCGATAAATCCCCCCTACGTTATTTAGCTCTACGCTTATCCCTGCCCAATATTGCCATCGAAGCTAAACGTGCCATTCAGTTTGGTTCTCGTTCCGCCAAATTGGATGGCAAATCCCAATCTGGTACAAGTTATGTTACATGACTATATATGCCGTTCTGAATTATTATGTACATAAGACTTGTTAGTCGACTACCTTCGATAATTAGGGCAATGATGATCGTCAGATACTTTTGATGCACGTTACACAGTTACAGTTTGAATTTTCACGATATGCGTATATTGAGAACATTCAAATTCAATTTCTCCATTGTTTTTTGCAACTGCGTTTTCCCTTCTAGTCGCAAAACCAGCTTGCATTCAACTGTTAAACGCATTTGATCCTCCTAAAGGCAAATCTGAGCCCAACACCTGCTTACTCATCGCCGTCGCTTAGTCGGCTTATGTAACCGTCGAGAAATTTTGTGAGTTTTTAAGCTCGAAAATTATCGGCTCGCGTCAAAAAAGATCGTTAGTATCTTTACTTATTTTAACGAATCAAATTTTTTTTCAAAATAAACCAAGGATTAATTGACCTTTAGTTTTGGCTTTGGGTCAGACGGAAAGTTTTACTAGACTTATACTCTTCTAGGTTCTCATTCAACCCCAGTCCGACGTGTGTGTGTGTACACGCGCAGTTGTATCGGAAAATGCGCTTAACCAGCGAATTAATACAAAAATCCCTTTCCTACGTCAATCCATTATCTGAGCGAGAACTAGATATACGGGGTAATTTTACCTTCTCTTGATTTAATCCTATCCTCATCAGCTGACGCTTATTGTATACACATGTAAATTGCAAAGGTCATAAAATTCCGGCAATTGAAAACTTGGGTGCCGCTGCGGTACGCTGTTATACATATATAATTCCCATTAACGCTTAATTAAGATTTCTTGTTTCAGGTTGACTGATTTCTCAGCTATACAAGTTAATCGATCCACTTAAATCATTATCCTTCATTGCGGTTCTTAACAGCCTCATGAGTGTATCGATTTTACAGACAATGATATCCGCGTTTTAGGCAGCTTCCCCTGGAGTCCTCGTCTGCGAACTCTATTGTGCGCTCGAAACAGAATCAAAACTATCGATCCCAGTGTTCCCCAGTCCATCCCCGGACTAACAACCCTGGTTTTATGTCAAAATCGCTTGGATAACTTAAAAGACCTTTACATTCTATCCAGATTTTCCAAGCTCGTTCACCTGGTTCTAATTGAAAATCCCGTCACTCGCGAACCCGAATACAGATCATGGGTTGTATGGTTATGCCCTAGTGTCCGCTTTTTAGACTTTCAAAAGGTTCGACAAGTCGAGCGTGAAAATGCCGCTAGTTTGTTCGGTACACTTGACAATCCTTCCGATCGAGTTTCCAAAATTCTCGTCGATTAAAGGCCAAATTTTCCTCCATAAACTTCATCAACTGCACATTACATTTTCACTTCATTCCCACCTCCTTACGTATGCTATTCATGCGTTCACTTCCCCAATGGTTGCTCATTCAACCTTTTTTCCCTTTCCCACTGTCTCGACAGAAGTTTAACTTACAGTTAACACTCGTAAACCCCCCATCCATTATACCCTTCGCGCATCAGCTGTCTACCCTTGGCTAAAGTTAGAATTATTCCAATGTTAATCGTGAAAACCCGTTCATTCATTAAGCGTGGTTAAACCGTTAAGTTTACTACATCATCTAACCATTTTCCCCATACAATAGCCCGTACGGGTAATCGACCTCCCAATGGGGATAAAAGCGTAAGTCGACGTTTAGCTTCATCAACATCTGACACGTAAACGTATCCTAGAACATTGGAATCTCGAAGAGATTCTTGATTATCATCCGGATTAGCATGAAGTATGGCTAACACACTATTTTGCATAGCGGGAATTGGCGCCGTTTTTTCATAAAGGATGGGCGTCGTACACGAAAGTTGATCCGTATCATTATCCTTTCCCGGCATAAAATGCTTGGAAACGTCGTGACCGTAGCGATTAGCTTCGATAATTCGATAAATGCACACTGATCCAAAATCTACTGTGATTGTAAAGTGAAATAATGGTGAAGATATCGATTTACCAAAAAAGTACGTTCGAATTTGTGAAGCTCGTAACAATTTCATATACCCTTCATCACGATCCACACAACCCTCGGATCTTTGTAATTTAACAACTGATATTGGTTCACGATCCGCAGGTGGATTGCTGTACCGCTTGCTCATATCATTGTACAGGCGTTCCGACCCAATTGTTACAATCACGTTAACCGAAAATTCCGATACAATATGATGAACGATATCGTAAACCCCTCCTTTACCACTACTAATACTTCCTGGTGTATCGATAATGCAGCCAGATTGTTTAACCTCAATATCTTCTTCCATTCGTCCTGTTACCGCTAAGGCTAATCTTGTAACTTGAGGCTTAAAAATATCTGGATTCTCCTCTGGTCCGGATAATCCATAGTGATATACCAACGGCATTTTTACCGATGTTGTAGACGGACCTGATATTGGACTACTTCCCCAACCATCTTCAATATCTAAAGTGGTACTAAACGTTACAGCTGTTAAAGAACCCGGAACACTTAGCATTCCTTGTTTTGGATCAAGATTTACAACTATAGGCTTTCTATCGTTTTTCAAAGCGTATGCTGTCAATGTTTTAACCAAGCTAGTCTTACCCGCATTCTCCGGACCTAGGACCAATACACAAGGACCGAATCCGGGTATACCCATTGCTGATCGTACTTCTCCAAGTTTCGCGGCATCTCGAATGTTTTCCAAGGCAAAATGTAGATTACATCGACTCCACATTTCCGTTTCCTCCGCGACATATTCACTATCCGCTGTACCCTCAATGTTAATTTCACATCCATTCCACGTGTAGATTGCCGCTTTTTGTCCTGCCCATACACACCCTGATCCCGATTTTCCATCATCTCGTCCGCCGAATGAATAAGTTCGCGTTGGTGCTAGCTCCGTTCCAAAAAGTTCTGCGGTACCAGAAAATAGTTTTATCCGAAATGGTGAATGAATTCCTGCTTCAAATCTAAATTCCGAGTAAGGTGCTAAGTGTATTGATCGTGTTGGTAAATTCCCCGCTGCATCCACTCCCGCACTAGATTGTCCATCTATGTTACTCCCTGAACCTGTGGTTAGATTATGAGTTTGACTTTGTGCCAAATCTGGCACTAAAAGTCCCGGTATAGAGTTCATAGTATTCGATAATTCCCTTAAACTTGCCAGTACTGGGTCAAATATTCCTCGATAACTTGACTGTGCGCTATTAACCGAATGTATGCACGCGTACACCCATGTAATTTTACATTAAGATCCCCATGTATCAGCATCTTCAAAGGTTTCCCATGGAATTATACTTGTCCAATTTGTCAAAATCCGTGACCAGATCCAAGTCCAAAACCCGTGACATTAGCCCAAATTCCCTATCGGCCCGTCCGTCTCTCCGGAGCCCCCAGTTCAACGCCAAGATTTTCGGTATTCCGCTTCACACCGCCGCATTTGCCCGAGCCTTCGGCAGGGGGAAAATCATTCATCCGACAGCTTGATGAAAACTTTCATGATTTTGAAATTTACTTCATGAAAGCTGTTGATATTTATCCATACGAATCGAAATGTAATTAAGTTGGTTTTATCACAAATACCAATTGAATCTATACTTCTTCATTTCATTAACCATATTGCTACCATACTTAGCATAATTGTTATCGATATTAAAAGAGTAACTGTTGTGTATTGGCTGAGTTTCCAAGTAGATGTTGGCGACGTTTTAAGTGAAAAAATTATTTCTTCCATCAATGTCTAATTCGTTTAAGTGGGCACTCTTAAAATTATCGTCCATTCTTTTATACACGCCAAATAAAGAACATTTTGGAATAGTTCCACTGGAATCAATGCTAATGGGACTTCCCGTACTAGCATGTAATGAAGGCGGTCCCAAAGAAACCATTATTGATGGAGAGACAGGATGGCTTCGAGATTCC